>LWCB01000191.1:0-12831 GCA_001630525.1 Coelastrella sp. M60 | reverse complement strand
TTCTTCACGAAAATAGCAGCCACCGTTCCAGTCTGCACAATGGCTTCAGGTTGTGGTTCGCTTTAAAGCAATTAACGCTTGTTAAGCATACTACAAAGGAGATCGCTTGATAATCAGGCTGCTGGGCAGTCCAGCATTGGCCGGAAGTCTGCCTGCTGTCACCAGGCTGTATATCAAGCATGTCGGATACCGATGTGGTAGATAGTGCACCTTCTGTGGAGGTGATTGAAGAGCCTGTCAGTAAAGATGCACCCGAGAGCTCACAAGCCCCTGCGAAGGTTAGCCTGTTATTCTAGTGTGTGTGCACATTGTCGGCATCTTACACGCTGGGCTTACTCGAACCGAATCGTGCAGATTGCCGAGGCTCCTCAACCCCCTCCACTCAAGAGTGGCTGGTCTCAGGTGGTGAAAGGCAAGGTAGTGGCTGCCGAGAATGCAACTCAGGCCGAAACTTCGAGTTCTGCAGCGAGCAAGGCTGACAAGCCAGCTAAGCCAGATTCAGAAACCAGATTACATCAGAGTAGATCAAGTACACGAGCTGGCAGTCGGCACGGCGATGGCAGGAAACCTCATGCAGACAGGTCAACTACAGGGGACAGTAAGCAGACCGGAAGGGTAGCCAGGACAGATGCTAAGCAGTCAGATACCAAACATAGCAGCCCCCCTGCATCTTCCAGGGTACAAAATCAGCCAGAGATCGAGGATAATCCTGCAGAAGACTCCAAAGAAACAACACCAAAGGTATGTCTGCTGGACATTTCGTCACACCTATGCAGTGCACATTGTTCAGCTGGCAGTAGATTATTAAAACACACTTTGTTGCGTATGCAGGAGGCACCCAAGCCAAGCAAACCAGCATGGAACAAGGTACGCATTGCAGGGTCATGAGGCCATTGAGTTCCTGGTACCACAACCAGCCTGTTGCCGATGTTGTCACTATTGCCAGCGGCAGACAATGTCATCTTCCAGCCCGGCAGTTGGGCGCTAAGTTGACAGGGTACATTTCAGCTGGGCAGGTTGTTGACATGCATGTCATTCCCTTGTTATCTGAGTACCAGCCTAGCAGGTTGGTGATGCAGCCTTGCATTTGGTAGGCGGTACTCCTGGCCATCTGCTACGCCTGGTACCCTGCAGTGGTACCCACCAACTGATGTCATTGTCCTTCTACTGCTGTGTGCAGCCTGCCTCAACCGCAGCAGCCCCTGCCACAGAACATGCAGACTCTTATGGTTGGCCAACACTTGGGGATTCCAAAGACGCTCCCAAGAAGAAGAAGTCGCCTCCCAGCTCTGAAGCCTCAGCTGCAAACAACAGCAGCACTGAACGGGTGTGCAGGCCTTCGCAAACCCGCATTTGCACAATGCACGTGTTTGTATCTGCAGTGCTGCATGTAGTGCAAGATGAATCGTGGGATGTGCAGAAGCAGCCCGGTGCTAGTGCACATTCTTGTTGTTGGAGATTGTGCGATTGCTGCGTCTTTCTTCTTGTACTGCAGGATACAGCAGCAGCATCTGTATCTGGAGGCAGCAGAGACAAGAAGAAGAGCAAGGTGGTTCTGACAGTGCAACCTGAGTCATATAGCAGCAGCAGAGACAGGGACAGAGAGTATCACAGCAGGCACACTAGCGAATACAGCAGCCGAGGTGGTAGAAACTCTGAGAGAGGTGGTCACAATAGCAGTTTCAAAGGCAGGGTTAGCAGCAATAGTGGGTCTGGTGCTAGCACTGTTCAGTATGGAATCAGTGCTCAAGCTGCGAAATGGACAAGCGTTGCTGCTGCAGCTGTAGCAGCCGCTACGGCCGGCAATGCAGTTGCATCAGACAACATCTCGATCCCTGCGCCGCCAGCTCCCCCAGCTGCACCTAGTAGCAGCAGTGGGTCACCAAGTGCAGCAGCAAGCAGCAGCAGCAGCGCCAGCAATACACCATCAGGAGCAGTGCCAGCGCCCCCTGCAGGCAGTGCAGCAGGGAAGGGTCCCCGTAGTGTTGATGGTCATGACAGCAGGGAATACAGCAGTGGCAGCAGGACATACACCAGCAGCAGAGCTGATCATAGTAGGGGCGGCCGTGGGGGTCGTGGGGGTCGCGGGGGTGGGTATGCAGGCCGTGGCGGCAGCATTGCTGGTGGCCGTGGTGGTCAACATTCAGCAACCATCGCTGGCAGCAGTGTTGCAGGAGCAGCTGCACATACTGGAGGCTACTACTACCTGCCTAGTGGTCAGATTATGTTCTACCCCCCACCTGCAGCCCTGCCCAATGCAGTGTCACCAGATGCGCTCAAGGAGTCTGTAAGACGGCAGATTGAGTATTACTTCAGTACAGACAACCTCAGCAGAGACTTCTTCCTGAGGGGCAAGATGGATAATGAAGGCTGGATCGGCCTACTATTGATTGCAGGGTTCAACAGAGTCCGCATGTTGACGCCAGATCTGGCAGTGATTCTGGAGTCATTAGCAGAGTCCACAGTTGTTGAGGTGTCAGCAGACAACATGCTGATCAGGACAAAGGACAACCCTCTGCAGTGGGTATTACCTGGAGCACAGCCACATGCACCAGCACCTCCTGCAACTGCTGCTGAAGCAGCTCAGTCCAATAGTGCAGAGGCAGCTGCAGGACAGCAACCTGCAGATGACAGTGATGTTGCACAAGCAACAAACAGCAGCCCTGCAGCACAAGCAGCAGCAGAACCTGCTCAGTCCAGTAGTGAACCCACATCTCAAGAACCCTCCAACAGCGGCAATGAGCCTGCTGCTACACCTGTGAAGGCTGCTAATCCAGCATCTACAGCAGCAGTGGCCGAGTCTGCTGCGCCAGCTACTCCCGCCACCCCAGCAGTGTCAGCTGCACCCTCAGCAGCCCTTGCTGCTGCAGCGGCGGCAGCTTCCAATGCAGGAGCTGGTGCTGGAGATAATGATGACGAGGAGTCATCAGATTTTGAGGAAGAGGATCTGTTTGAAATGGATGAGGACAGGGACAAAGCAGGTGAGTGATAATTGTGCCGAGTACCGGTTTATGCAATCCGCAACATTCTCACATTGTCGGAAGAGAGGTTGTCGAGAGGTTGCCAGATGCTGCTGTCTATACTGTGTTGTGGGTAAGTTGCCTAATGCTTTGTGGGAACCCTTGTATATGTATTGGTTGTCTGCTGTTACTTGACTGAGTGTGACTGTGGCTGTTCCCCACCTCAGGTGCTGACGACCCTGACAATGATATGACTGACATGGAAGTGGAGAAGTTGATTGTGGTGACCAGTGCCAAGAAAGGCAGCAAGCAGCAGCTGGACCAGCAGTTGATTGATGATGGCTTGGCGCTATACCAGGAGCAGCTCAGCCAGGTGGGTAGTGTCTCCTTATTTGATCATCATCATGGTTTGCATCACAGCAGTACAGTACTGTGGATGAGCCCTTTGTCCTGACCTTGATATGACTGGATCAAGGCTGGGTCAGCTAGCCCTTCTTTCTAAGGTCTCCAGGTCATGTGCAGATGAATGTGACAAGGTGGTGGCCATCTTGCCCCTCATTGTTGAATGTCCTGCACTTCTTTGGGCATGCAGAATCGTGCTGGCAGGAACAACCGCCGCAGTGAGCTTCATGAGAAGCACAGTAGTCAGCAGCAGGGCCGGCCTCCTCGTGGTCCAGCAGGTCCTCGTCACGGCTTCTATGGCAGCAGCCTGGGCAAGAGTTACACCAGACCAGGGGGTGCCTGGAGGTCAGGAGCTCAGGTGAGAAGAGCAGCAGCACATTGCCTGGGATACCTGTTGTGTGTGCCGGTGACATGTAACCACAAGCTGGCTGCTGTGCCAGCATCTGGCATCATCAGGTGTCCTCTAGTGGCCAGGCCCTCTATGCCAAACGCTCATGGAGGTTTGTAATGTTTCAATAACACCTCGTTGTAGTGGTATAAAGTCTCGTATATTCTTTTGCTTTGTCTCTTCATATAGAGTGGTGGCGTATTTGGTGAGTCCCCTCCCAGTCATCATGTTGGCTGGTTGATGGGTGCAACACCTCCAGAAATGAACGGCCTGTTTGGCACCAGCCCAGTATTTGGCAGTGCAGGCAGCGGCTTTGGCAGCGCCAAGAGAAGAGAAGTGTTGGGCAGCTCACCTCGTGCTGGGAGTGCAGCTGGTACCAGCTTTGGCATGGGCACCAGTGCACCCATTGCCAAGTTCCAGCATCCCAGTCATGCACTCCTTGAGAACCATGGGTTCAAGCAGATTGTCTACAAGAAGTACTATAAGCGCTGCTTGGAAGAGAGGGCACAGAAAGGTACGTTGCGCATGTATCAGGGGCCATATGATGGATGGAGAGGGGTTGGCTGTCAGGTTTCACAACATGAACAGACGGAGTCCAGCTGCCTTCCGTGATTCTATGGTGGCTGGCAGATCATGCAAGGGCTGGTGTGCTTTGAGTGTATCTGGCTTCCAACAGCAAACAGCAAGCCTTGAGCAACTGCTTCAAGCAGCTATACAGCGGTGTTGATTGCATGGTGTTGAAGCCCCGAGATTGAGTTTGAAGCATGCAACACATTCTTGGTATGCAACTTGGCTCTTGTTTGCTGCGTGTGCAGGCATTGGTCAAAGTGAGGAGATGAACACTCTGTTCCGCTTCTGGTGCTACTTCCTTCGTGATAACTTCAATGACAAGATGTACTCTGACTTCAAGAAGTATGCAGATGAGGATGCCGCTGCAGAGTACATGTATGGAATGGAGTGCCTCTTCAGGTTTTTCAGTTATGGGCTGGAGAAGAGCTTCCGGGCCAACCTGTACAAGGTGAGCAGTGGCATTACGGGTACAGTCTGTAACTGCAACACCAAGCGTAGCGGGCACCAGGGGATGCCTCAATCCTCTGTGCCTTGGGTGTTTATATATCAGCAGTCAAGGCATTCATTGCACGTGGTTGAGTTCGCTGCAACAGTACTGTTACCGAGCAACTCTGTCTGGGCTTTATGCAGGACTTTGAGTTGTGTGTGCTCAAGGATTACAAGGATTACCACAGCCTGTATGGTCTTGAGAAGTTCTGGGCCTTCCACCATTACAGTGGCATACCAGCTGACTGTGACATTGAGCTACACCCGGAGCTGAAGCAGCTGTTAGAGGGGCCCTTCAAGAACCTGGACTGCTTCCGTGAGGAGCAGAGAAAGAGGAGAGAGGCATTAGAGGTGGGAGGGCATGACTGTACAAGCTCAAGCACAACTCTTATGCATAGTGTGTATAGGTGATTTGACTATAGCTTGGGTATAGTATGTCATGTCACGTATGCTGACGTGGGTGACCTGGTGTTGTTCCTGCAGGTCAAGGGGCACAACAAGCAGCAGCAGCAGCAGCAGCAGCAGCACTACCAGCACCATCAGCA
This sequence comes from Coelastrella sp. M60, assembly GCA_001630525.1. NCBI lineage: Eukaryota > Viridiplantae > Chlorophyta > Chlorophyceae > Sphaeropleales > Scenedesmaceae > Coelastrella > Coelastrella sp. M60. The sequence goes on along the minus strand of LWCB01000191.1, from coordinate 7,480 downwards.
GCAGCAGTACAGCCATCAGCAGCAACACAGACAGCACCCGCACCGGGTTGATGATCAGCACACACAGCAGCAGGGCAGGCAACAACAACAGCAGCCGCATAGCGCAGTGAATGGGATAGGATCAGCAGCCACAGCTGAGGTGACTGCCAGTTGAGGTGTTGCCAGATCGGTGTGGCTGCTGCAGGGGTTGTTGACTCCAGGGTCATGTTCTGGTGCTGTTTATCAAGGCAGGAGGGTTGGCGCTGGTATCAGATGCAGCGCCGCTGAGCAATGCTTGTTTTTGTGGTTGCATCTGCTGTCCGTCTGGCATGCAGCATACCAGCTACCTGCTTGCATGTTGTTGTGGAGGTCAGATTGCTGCACACGCCCGTCATGTCCCTTTGAGAAGCAGTGATAGCCCACCCGCTAATGCACTGCGTCATGGAGCAGCTCGCCAGCATTCTATTGTGCATGTTGGTAGACACATCTGTGCCACCATTGCAGCGGCCACTCGCACCTCGATGACTTGTGTTTTGGCAAGGCTTGCAGCTGTACCGTTGTAGCCATAAGCAAACAAAAGAAAAAAGATAACATTGATTCAAATACTAGTGTTTCACGCTTCACCTCTGCAGTGTTCTGCTGGTCTAGTATAGTCATGACAACCAGCAACAGTTTTGTGTCCTTGATACGACAGATGCAGTTTGTGTTGACTGCATGTCAAACTGTGTGTCAGCTTTAGGGTAGGTGTCTGTGGTCTGCAGTGCTTGTTTGAGTCTCTGTGATTGATGCACAGTCATCATGTTTGTGAGGGGGGTCTGTATGACAGTCTTCAACACATCGGTGCTACCATAAGGTATTGGGCTGCAGAAGCTTGTGGCTTTTGATCTGAAGATTGCAGGTGGCAGGCATCAGTGACCTGACGGGTGGGAGCTGTGGTTTGCATATTGACTGTCATGTTGTCATACTATGCACCATTGTGCAGCAACAGCTATAGGAGTGTGCTGCAGCCTCGAGCAGCATTACGAGGGATGTAGTGGTGCAGATGTATGAGGCTGCATGTACGTGCTTTAATCGCGGGCAGCACCTTTGCCCATGTGAACAGTGTAGTGAGGAACCTCAAGCTATTTGGCTTGCTGCATCCATGGTGTGCTTGAATTTCAGCAGCTGCAGCATGGTGTTCCCAACATATTGAATGAGTCTCACAGGTGTGTATCAGAAGTCCCTCAATGTGTCTGAGATATGTGCAATGTCACGGGATGAGTTGCATTGCTAACATGGCAGTCGTTGCAGTGCCAACATTGCCAGTGCTGGTCTTGTTGGCAGCAGCATGTCTTGAGTCCGAAAGTAATTCCGACAGCTGCTGTCGAGCTTAGTCGGCTTTCATAAACATTGTTGCTGTGATCGTCACTGGCATAAGGAGGCAGCTGCCATTGCTGCGTACTCTTGTAGAGGGTGGTAGTGATTGCATGCCTGTAGTGATGACTGCAGAAGGAATGTGATAGGTTGATAGTGGTTATCTGTATGTGCCATCGGTGGTTGGAATGAATCACAAGCAGCTTCTTTGCTGGTAGCATAGTGACTGGATGTGCTTGTGGGTCGACATTCATGGCCGCAAGCTGCGTAAATACATTTTGAGCTGAAATCGTCCCATTGATTTCCCAAGGATTACATCAACTGCAATAGTCTCCTGTATTTTATGTGTTCTCTGGTTGCACAGCTTTGGTTGGAGTTACAAAGTCTTGAACTGTTAGGTGGGGGCCAAGGGGTGCCACTGGTGGTGGCCTGACTGACCAGTGCGGTAACTTCCATTGGGATGCTTGTTATAACATAATTAAGAGTCAACGCATAGCTGCAGGTAGTGAACAAAGAACCCTGGTTTTCATACCACATGTATGAAAAATTTAGCCATGCAACATCCTTTGTATGAAAACTCAGCTAAAGCCATAGCAACGCGTTTATCACTTGTATAGTGTTCTGTGTATAAGAATACATAGGAAACACGCAGAAAGCATAACATGAAGCATGCACAGTGTGTATCGTTTCCGGAAGATGCTCATCACAGGTGCTGAAAATCATGCACCAGGCTGGGGCCGCCACCCAGAGTTGTGTCATCCAGTCCTAAAGACGTGCAACCACAACTCATACTTTTGAGTTTTGCACGGTGCAAAACTTATGAACTACTGCCAGTGGCATGGGGTTTGCGGCCTGTAATATGCCTGTAGGGGTTAGCTGACGCACTTGTATCATGCACTGGGGCCGCCACATTGTATGCAACCAAAAATACAGCATAAATTAGCTGCTTCTGAATCTTTGTAATGTACTCAGACTGAGCATGCCGCATCAGTCCGTCAAGTGTTGAAGTCAAGCAGATGTGCCGACGCCAGACATTCTCAGGGCCAGGCATCACTTGTCAAAAGTCTCTAAAACTCATCCTAGGGTCATAGTTCTTATCTCTACCTCGTCCTCTCCCCCTACCCCGCCTGCCTCTGCCTCTCCCCCTTCCGCGACCCCTGCCGCCACCCCCTCGCCTAACAAAGGTTTTGCCATGTTTGACCTCACAAAGCTCCATGAGGAAATCGTCACAGCGCAGACAGCCACAAAAACTGGTACTGCCACCCTCCAGGGGAGACTTGCCCTTCAGCCACTCTAGATCTAGCAGCTTAGAAGAACACTCCTGCAGGTGACACCATGATGGCACTGACTCTGATCAGCTAGGTGTGCAGTGTGAAAGTTACACAAGTGCAGGACATAAAAAAACTTGACAACACTCAGGGCAATTGACAATGGCTTAGAGCTGATGCATGCAATAGCCCTGAGCACTGAAGTGCACCTGTCTTCGGTTGATTCAGGCAATGAATGTCAATAATAGCAAGCAAAATCCGGCCAAAGCATAATGCCTCAGCACACATGCAGTGTCCTCTTTGTGTTGCAAAGCAGCAGTGCCTGCCACTGCCACGATCAAGGACTTCCTGGCATGCACTGTCAGCATGGGCCAATCCGTTTCACCAGCAAGTCCATATTGGTCCTAGCAAGTCAACAACCACAGCACGGTGCTTCCTACCCTGTGACCATAACCTACCTGGCATTTCTCTTTGGCAACCTTAGCTGAGTGCAAGTCTTTGGGGAGATACACCAGGAAGCTGCATCTCGTGCAGTCCAAGCGCCACTTGGGAGCAGCTACAGGGTCGAGCACCAGCAAGCCCACGCCACACTCTGGACAGGCCAGCACACCCTGCTGAGCTGGAGAGTGCTTACAAGTGGGATGCAGGCAGCTGGTGCAGGGCATGCCCAGCTTAGTGGATCCCTGAGAGGCCTGAGGGGAATACAGAACAAATCAAGATGAGCCTTAAGTGACGGTCTTCCTAGCAGTTCATGGACAAGTTCTGTACAGGTAACTTTGCAGGATAAGTACATCTACAGAGGCGTCAACAGTGGCTTCATCGGCACGCAGGAAGATGCCTGCTGGAAAGGATACTTTCACAATCCCAGCTTACCTTGGCCACTTCCTCAAAGGGGGGGTAGTTGTAGCAGAAAGGGCACAGCGGGTAGGTCTTACCATCCTGCAGCGGGCAGCACACATGCAACCTGTCATGAGCAAGTCCCGTGGCTGCTAAGCTCATGTTATTTGACAGATCGTCTGCAAAGTGCATTTTACCTAAGACAAACCTCTAGCTGCACTGACTCATCACTGCTTGATCAACTTACCGCTCCTGTGAGGCTGAAAAGCAGCAATTCAAAGCCATCAAGCGGACACTCAAGCCCTTTGTACTGCTTCACACTGCCACCCTGGGGCAGGTTGTACACATCTTCACAGGTGGGGCAGTACAGCCGCTGCGGGCGGGCTGATATGTACTTCATGTAGCGGCGGCACTTGCCACACTTGCTGATGGGCTTGCCTGATGTGGTTTGATGCAACAGACAGACAGCAGGGCACTTGACACAGCACCCAGTAGATAACATGGCTGGCAGCAACATGCCATCTTGCAAGGTGAAGATTACGTATTGCTTGGTTTGGCAACAGGCAACAGGCACATGCAAACACAAGCATACGGAATGTGGCTGGAAGCTCACGATCCACAGCAGTCTGCAACCAGCCTCGCTTGTCTGACAATGTAAAGTGTCGAGCAGTGCTTTGCAGCTCTGAGGCATGTTTTGCTGTCTGTCACAGCAAAGGTCACATGCCTTGAGAAGAGGCCTACAGCAGCCACATACCACTTGATGAAAGAGGGCTGAAGCTGGCTTCAAAGAGAGCATCCATCCGGGTGATGTGAGCAACAAAGAACACAAACTTGGCCTTGAACTGCTCCAGGGTGTGAGCCACCACAGCTTCCTTCTCAGCAGCACCAACAGCAATCAAATTGATCTGCTTCTCGACGTGACTGCGCACCTGAGCACAACATCAGTGATAAGAGCACGACGTGGCTTCATCTACTTGGCAGTGCATTACAAGCTGACCTAGACATCTCAAGCGAAGCATCAAGGGTGTAATAACAAGTGCAACAGGCATCAGTTGCTTGTCATGATGTCCTGTCCCCACCATAAACTGCTAATGACACAGACAACATGTATTATACACACTACCCAGCCATGGCAACAATGCCATCGACCCCACCCAATCATATGTAGGTTCAACAAGAGGTGACATACACATCATATAAAGTTGATGGCTCACCTGTGGTCTGCATAGCTCAGGATCGATGAGCTGATAGCCCTTGATGAGAGTGATACCCAGCTCAGTGGGAACAACACGGCGACCTGATTGAATCTACACGGCAGCATCATAACATCACACACAACCCTTCAAAAACCTTGCAGCAGCACCATGTTCAGTGACCAGATAAGATTTCACATGCTAGCTACGCTGGTAAACTGTTCCGGTACATTGAACTTCTGCTTTGTTGAGTATGGGTCATTGCATGCAGACAGCTACGCACAGGAGATCAGCACAGCGATCAGACTCATCTCTCACCTGTACGTAATTCCTCTCACAGATGTTGTTGATGTGTGTGGGTATGCTGGCGTCAGTACCAATGCCATGCTTCTCCATAAGCTCTATGAGCTCAGCCTCAGTCAGATAGTCAGGAGGCTGCAACAATCACAACACAACAAACACAATACAACACAATACAGTCAGCTTAGACTTGAGCAGGCAACTCATACTGCAGCTTCGCTATACAAGGAGCACCTCTTGCCAAATGGCAGCGAGTTTGAGCAACGATTGACAAAAGTGTCAGCTGCAGCGCCATGTTGCTTGTCGTGACAATGGCATACAGGATCGGTTACATATGCACACAACCTGGGGAATAGGGGTGGAATGCAATCACACTCACACTTGTCTTTCCTGATGTCAGCTCAACAGACTTGATCTGCAGGACTTCGCCTTCTTTCAAAGGAGGCAATGGAGCAGCTTGGCTGGCCTGCAAAGTGCACAAACAGAACATAGTAGCATCAGGTAGATCACTACATCATGATGATTTAGCTGGTAGGCAGCCACTGCACAAGATCGTGAGAAGATGAATAGTGTCTTGTTACACATATAAACACAGTGCCACAGCAAGTACAGTGCTGTTGATGACAGAGAGCTAGATTGCAGCAAATATCTCTCAGCGACCAATCAAGTGCATCCCTGCACAACAGACAGCGACTGTACAGCATATGTGGTAAGCTGCTCTGACTGCCTTTGCCTGTGGTGCAGCACATGTTGATCAGGAGGAACTGCTTTATGGGACCCCCCACGGCACAACAGCACTCCAAAAACGACACTTGTGATACCACAATAAGCTCTCTGTATATCACCCACCTTCCAAGGCATGACTGCGGTGAATCCAGGTTTCAACACCACACTGCCTGAAGCTGTGAATGTTTCACCACCGGCTGAGAACACAGCCTTAGTTTTCTGAAGAACACAGTCACCTGCAGGACAAGGAGCAACAGTATACAACAACAAAGTGTAGCATTACTATGTTGCAACAAAGCGTAGAAGGGCATGCAAAAACCAGAAGCACATGCGAGACAGACTTCACAACAAGTTGTTGCATATAGATCTTACAGAGCCATCAATAATCAGCTACCCCCCTGCTGACCTGATAGACTCGCCAGGAAGTGTCTTGCAACATAATCATATATAAGCCAGGCGTCACCGCCGCCAAGCTCATCTGATGTTGCTGCTCTCACAGGAGTGATAGGAGGGTGATCACCAGCATCTGTACCTCCCTGACACAACAGCAGCAGTAGCAGCAGCACCAACAGCAGGAAACAGACAGCAGCGGCGCCAATCTCACTGAGCAGTGACAGCCAAGGAAGAGGCAATGGTGACTTGCTGCTGACTTGCACCAGACCATGTTGCTACCTAATGTCTCAGATGCGCGGCCAGAGGTATGTAACGTGTCAATGCCAGCCCGTTGTGTGGCTTACCCTGCTGTGACAGAGAGTGCAGAATTGAAAAGTGCAAGATATCAAACAGTGCAAGAGAGTGAACAATGAAATATCAGGAAAAGCAAGGTCACCTTAGCTGTCAGACCTGAGCCGTAGTAATGCTCTTGACAAGCCGACAGGAAACGTATTTGCCCCGAATATTTCTCACCTTTGGTCTACTGACTCCCTGTTGCAGCAGTGAAGTAGCATATTCTCCCCAGATAGGATGCCTGACCTGACTGGATAGCGTGCCTGAAACCAGCAGCAGTAAGCAGATGGGGATGTACACCAGTTGCAATGATCATCGGTCGTGGCCAGCTAGGGCGGCAGCATGCCAGCATGTCAGTGATGTATTGGACAGCTATATAAGACACAGGATGATTGAGCAGAGCAGGGACTAAGCAGACTGTATGGCAGAAAGCACCTTCTGGGTTTGACACATACCTTGTATGTCAAAGTTCTGTGGATATGCTGATGACTCAGTGCGTGGGTAGCTCAAATAGCCACTGGTATACAACCTCTCAGCCACCTGGGCAAGACCAGGAAGCAGCAGCAAGGGGTTGAGATGGACACTGGGTCACATGGTGCCTTTGCATAACAGCCCTAGATGCATGTAGGTGTGCAGTGCCTACTCTTTGGTCTTGGATAGTTGACATTGTCTGCCTGATCAACTTTGTTGCTTGCATCATAACGTGCGTCACAGAACAGCACAATTGCTGTTTTGCATCTACCATCGGATGTTCCTTGTCACTCTAACATTGACAGCAGAAGTTCTCTTACCGCCATTGCTTGAGCTGGTCCAATGTTGAGTGCACTACTTGCAACTTTGAGCAGCTCCACAGTGTTAAGTCCGTGCGGTCTTGGCTTCCTGTCTTCTTTAACTGTCACACTGGTCACCCTGAGTGCTCCCGCCTCACGAACATGAGCTGCCAAGACAGCGCCAACATCAACATCAAAGACACGACCTCGGGACCATTCTAGATTTAGATGATCTGAGAACTGCAACAGCAGATTGATGGAACGGAAGCAGCACAGTACAGCAGTGAGGTGCCTGTCATTCATGTCCTACAATGTTCTGAAGCTCACG
>LWCB01000189.1:0-14625 GCA_001630525.1 Coelastrella sp. M60 | reverse complement strand
TACATGATACTGTTGATATTCAAACACAGATATTGATGACTACAAAGGCCTGATCACTCTGATGGAATCTGAACCCATCACTGAGCTCCCTCAACAAGACATTAGATGCTTGTACATACTGCTTGCAATAACCGGCCTCGACGATATGTCGGAGTCCAATGCAGCACGGCTACAGCCATGATCCCAAAGCAAGCCAGGGACATCGTGTTAAATTATACAGGAAAGCCTGGGAATGCTTTGCACCTGCTGTTTCTGAGCCGCCTCCTGCTGCTGCTCCTGTGACAACGATGCAAGTAGACAACAGCATCAACCCAATGAACAGCAACATCACAAGCCAAGTTCACTATAAGATACATGTGCCGTGTTAAATCACCCTTGTGGCATGCAGACATCCTTGCTGCTGAGCTGTTTAGGGAGATCATGTAGTGTACGACTTATACCACATGGTGTACTGCAAGAGCCCAAACTGCTTGCGACTGTCACTGCTGGCTGGAATGTTTGCCGTACCTGCTGCTTCAACTCCTGTTGGAACGTTCGCCATACCTGCTGCTCTGGCTGCTGCATCTGCGGCGATAATGCACAAGCAAACAGCAGAAGAATCGCTGATCAGCAACATCACAAAGGAAGATATTTCATGCACAAGCACACCCCCCATGAGCACTGTAGTGGCAAGTTTTCTGAACACCAAAGCAACAACTGTTACCTACATGGACACAAATGCACGATATTACATCTTTTGATGCCGCATATCTTCAAAAGCTGCATGTTCACCAAAATCGCAGTTTCTGTTTCGCCACCACCAGGCAACACAGGAGAGCATGCCCGCTCACACCAATAAGCTACTTTGGTGTTGCTGCCCCTGCTGTTTCTGTATATCTACAAAAACAGGAGCTACTGGTATGACCACTGCTTGCTAGGTGGGGACAGCACACTAGAACCTTTAGAAACTGTATAGCTCATATTCTCGCTGCAGTGCACACCACCACCATACCTTGTGCCATTTGGACCATAGTCCTGTGCTTTACCGACAAATTTGATAGATGCTTATCAACATCAAGTCGGTGGAAACAACCTGCAGCACTCTCTTCTTCCGCATAGCCGACGGTCTCTGCTGTCACGGCACTCATGATCGCCTTTACATCTGATTCGCTCACACCAAGCACCTTCTCGACTGCCTGTCTAATTGTTAGACTCATTGTGTATATCTGCGGACAGCACATGGCAGCAGAGCTCCAGCTGTGATACGATGCAGCATTTCAATGCCCAAAGGAAGTTTTGCCTGGTATGCACCGCATGGGCGTGGACAGCTGGCAAAAGAAAACAATTTCAAATGCAAGCAGTGATTTTTGAGACTACATGCCTTGCACACTGCTGACGACGTGAGAAATCCTCACCTGTATGTGTATCTGTGGCCCTGCTGCTACCCGCGCTTGCAAACTGTACTGTGGATATCCATTGCGGTAGCAAGACAGCGTTGAACGAGCGCTGGCAACGGCCTACAGTAAGGTGGTGCATACCCTGGCGAAGTGACCCAGTGCCCTTTTTAAATAATTGCATAACATCTCCACAGCGCACCAAACAGAACGGAAAATATGGTAGCGCGCACCGAGTGCGCCTGGCCCGAAGGAAAATAGAAGCGTCATCTGGTTCCCAGGGCTCTTGTCTTGCGCTGTCCCGACTGTCTCCTCGCTTCTGAGGTCCACTTCTTCTGTTGGCTTGTTGTTGCTCACTAATCGAACTGTAATCTGGGTGATATTTGACAGTTGATGGTGGTTGTCTCAGCAGCTGAAGGAGGTTTGTGGTGAGCAGTACTGTGGTGGTGATCAGTGTCAGAAACAGTAGTCTCTGGTGACTTCCAGCAAGTGTTTCCTGCAAATCTCGAGTGGGCACCTGGATACTGAACGGCTTGAGGAGTTTCAAGAAATGCAGATTCGTAGAACAAGCTGTAACGTGGGCTGTCTGTGGCGAATGGTAAGTTACAGCCAGCAACAGACGAGCTGTCACTGCTATCACTGTCCATCATCTCCATCGTCTTGTCCTCAGGACAAGTCCGCCGTGCACTTGTCATGCCGGATTACCTCACTAGCTTAGGTTCTCTCAGCACTGCTGCTGGTGCTGCCAGCATGTTGGCAAAAGGCTTATGCCAGATCACATGCTGCCGGTAGAGATGGTAGCAGCAATTGCTATTCTGCAAATTCTGCAGAAGCTACTGTCGCTGAGACACCTCCAATGCCAGGGTTCAAGCAGGGCCTTTGGCAGAGATCAGCTGGTAACAGTAGTAGTGCAAGTGAAGGTGTGCAATTGGCCCTAGTTGGTCAAGGCGATTCAAAGAAAACTGCGGCGATGTTGGGGGACTTGTTCTCAGAAGCGCAACCTTGCTTCGATGACACGGCTCTGGGTGGCGGCCACGGTCCATCTTGTTCATCAATCATCGGCATCATAATACAGTCGTTGACGCCGCTGACACTGCAGCGTGGCTACGGCAGCCTCAACCAGGTCAACAGCGATGGCTGTTCACCACCATGGATGAGGGACCAGAGCATGAGCGCAAACAATTCAGCAGATAGCGGCGAGCAACCACAGTAATACAGCATGTCACAAGCTGGTGGGCAGAGTGATCATCTAGCACTTAGTAAGCAGATATGGGATGACTGCAACCTCTTTGAGCTGATAGACTTGTGTCTCTATAGAGTCTGCCAGACTGCCAGTGGCCGCACACAGACTGTCTGTAGCACAGCAGATATGAGCAGAGGAGAGCAGCAGTCGTCTCATGCCCAACATATAAAGCAATGGAGTTACACATTGCAGCTTCAAGTGTCAAAAGTTCAGCTGCCGCAGCATTTACATGTTGCCCAACAGGCCAAGTCATTCACAAGACTGCATTCTCAACTTCAAGACTTCAAAGGGCAGCAGGCGAGTACCCAAACAAGTTGAGGATGTCTCCTCTACATTCACCCTAGTGCTGTGCTGTCAACCACTGTGCTGCTCTGACGCACGTGTGGAGGTGCCAGTCTGCGCCAGGTCAGCAGCTCAATCTTCAAAAGCATCACCCCATCTGTAGGTTACCTAATCCTGCAACTATCTGACAGCGGCAGCACAATACAGCTGCAGCAGTGGCATCAAGCCGCACAGTCCGTCCAGCATGTCAGCAGCATCCATATACACTGGTACGACACGGCAGCAGTGTTTCACTCTGCAATGAGCTGCTGTCACAGCGAACCCAAACCAGCACACAGCTCTGGCAGAGCTGCATCTGTTGGATGTCGCTACAGTTCACAGTTTGTTATGCACTAGCAGAGCTCGCATACCATTACTCAAACCTTTGACTTATCTCCTGGCAATCTTCAGACCCTTGTTATCCAGCACGTATCAGTTCTAGATCTGCCAACTGACTTGCAATACCTGGCAGCAGCGGCAGCAGCAGCAGCAACGCAACAAGGTGCTTGCAAGCTGCAAAATCTGACACTGGATGTTGAATGGAATTGCCGCAGGTCAAGTTGAGTTTATTTAGTGCAGATAATATTGCACCTTGCCTCTCGTCAACATCCTCATCTGCAATGATGCAGTTAGTAGCAGTGTTTCCCAATCTGCAGCAGCTGGCGCTACGAATGCCGCTGATTGGCTTGCATCTTCCAATTTGTAATGCACTGGAAATTGGCCCAGTAGAACTTGTTAATGCCTTGTCCACATTGAACAGAGGCACTGCCAGAAATGATTCGGCCTTACTGTGGCTGGTGATACCAAGATTGCTGCCGCAGCAGCAGCACCAGCAGCAGTGTCAGCAGCAGCAGCGTTGCCAATGCTGTACTTCAGCTGCAGGGCTTAGAGGTGTCAAAAGTAACAGATGTTCCTGATGTATGGTGTGCTAGAACTCACCGTATGAGACAAGTGTGTGGCACTACCTCAGGTTTAAGAGGAGCTTCTGCAGTGTCATTAGTAGCAACAAATGCAAGAACACGATATGGTGCTGAAGTTGCAGATGTCTTCTTCAGCGATAATGTACTGTTGCTTACAGCAGCAGAAGCTTTGAAAACCTTTGGACGACTATGTCTGCTGGCTGCTGCAGCATCATGCTACTGAGAGAAGTAAAGATCAAAATAGCAATGACAGATTGGAGCATGTCTTGGTGGCAGCAGCAGCAGCCTGATTTGTGTGTTGGCAGCAGTAGCAGCGGTGTGGATATACCCCAGACACCGTGCTGAGCTTGTAGGTGTTGTTGTCTTCAAGAACAGTCAACACTGCTGTTATGAACCAACAGACGACCTCGCCGCTATAAATGATGACGGAAGCAGCAGCAGCAGCAGCAACCGGCAGCAGTTTGTGTCACTCTTTATTTGTGTCACCCAGCTTCTCACTACAGCCCCCGCCTGATTGATGAAGTTATGATTTGTTTCAGTGGCTGTCACTTGACATCTCCTGAGGAAGCAGGAGATCTGGGCCTTGCTGATGTGCTGGGTGACCTGAAGTACCTGAAGCACCTCACATGGCATGTAAGAAGATTGCGAACATGTGATGCAATAAGGTGTCATGTGATGTCACTGACACAGTGTGTACCTCATTCAACTACCCTAATATCTTGCAGATGGTTTTACTCACCATTGCCTGTCATTGCAGACAACAGTGACAGCCAAGGAGCAACCAAGAACATGTCCAGCAGCAGCAGGAATTGCTGCTGCAGCAGCAGTGCCACAGTTGGAGTCCTTTGGGCTGTATGGTCCACACCTTGCAACAGATGGTCTACTGCTGCCACTGACTGCTGCTGCTGGAGGACCTGCCAGCAGCCTCAAGAAATGAAGTTGGGCCCGGATTTCCGCATGGCAGCAGCAAATGCAGCATCAATTTTTCAATGCTTTGAATGGTATTACTAAACTAGTAAATTAAATGCATAGCATACGTATGCATTGCAGCAGTTGACAGGGTCATTCAAATCGGTGTTGCTGCACCAGGACAGCCAGCTTGGAGTGTTTCATGGGCTGTGGATGAATATTACTTCTGCTGCTGTCGCTGCAGACCTGCAGAAAGGTGAAGGGCTGAGCACCACAAGCCTCGGCACTGGTGCTTCAGCACCACTTGTCAGTGCTGGCCAGCAAGGCATTGACCAGCAACCTGTAACAAACTCAGCAGCAGAAGGACAGAAAGGTGTCTTTTGTGGTAAGTTTATTTTTACATGATCAGAGTGCTTCGTTGGTCATTTAATCATGTAGCTTGCCAATCTGCATGCCCTGGAGAAGTGTACGTCTGACAGAGTGACTCCCTGACCACTGACTACCCAGTTGCCGGCGCCCCCATCGCCCGGAGAGCAAGACCGGATGGGGCTGGCTCTGTCCGTGTGCTTTGTACCGTGTGTAGCTGCTACGTCAAAGGGACTAGAGTCCCTACTAACCCATCTTTCTCTGCCGTAGGTACACGATAGTTCTTGCATTCAGGCAAACAGATTGTATTGTAATTACCTGCACTAGCGCGTGCATGTACCTGACTTTGAAAGTTGATTATATATCTTGCGATGAGATGAGACGGCATGGACTCTCAGGCTGCTGACTGCTTACACATGCATGTCACATATGGGACAGCAAAAGTAAAGGGCGGTGAATACATCAAGCACGCAGTTTTATTCGTGATTTCCTGCCTTTCCGCGTGCATGCACCTGACTTCTACAACTGATTATACATACATATATGTTATTTGCACGTGTGGCAGGAAAGGGATCTCGCACGATGAGCGGCAGCAGGCAAACCGCCATGTACAGTATCATCGTTCTCTCGCGCCAACCCTTTCATGGACGGGGACGGTCTCATGCAAACAGAAGCCGGTCACGTGTGATAATTGCAGCTGCAGCACCGCAAAAGCTCATAAGCAGCCCCGATGCCGTTTGTGTCGCCCGAGGCGAGATCGTTGCTTCTGAGCAGCTGTCACTTGACGACAAGGTGCTTGCTTCGTCTTCTTGGAGTGGCCCAAACCGAGGCAGCTGATGAGCCGCTAATGACTGTTGATGTATGTTGGCGGGCATTGCGCTGATTTGCCGGGAAACTGCAGTGCCATCACAATCCTTCCTACAACGTCCTCGCACAGCAGCTTTATATGACTCCCATTTCGACACTGATGCGTCTGAGTTTATTTACATATGCAATCAGCCGCGGCTGCCGCAGTGGCTTGCTGCCTGCGCGTGTGCTATGATGTAGGGCAGCTGCTTCTGACCGCCAAGCATAACAAGGATGAATGTAGGAGTCTAGGCATCGCTGTCATATGCATCGAAAGCTTTCTGAAGCACATACCCTTTGAGGGAGTGTCTATAGTGGGAGTGAAGGTGCTTGGTGAGTTCTGTTCAAAGACACCAACCTCAGGCCTAGGAGGCCTACTGTAGGCAAGTGACTGCGCAGTGCAAGCAAGCCCTTGAGCATGTTCATAGTTCATCAACCCCATGCTGGCTTCAAACAAGTTTGTGCTAATACTGGCTCGTGAGCACCTGACACTTGGTAAGGGTCAAACTGTTGTCACCTGCAGATGCCCTTTCTGAAGCCCTCACTCGAGCCCAATCTCTGATCACTCGAGTGACTAACACTGGTCCGCTGGTCTCCCTGCTGACAGCCTCTGTGATTAGAGATGAGTTCTTGAGAATCAACAGAGACCTCACCAGCACATTCCAGATACTGGCATCAGGGGAGAACCTGCTGGTGAGAGAATTTGAGCATGCTGGTAGGGCAGTGATACTACTAGATGGCAGCTAGATTTCAACTGCTGCTCTCAGACTCTGAGAGACTCTGAGAGTTGGAGTCAAATAGGCATCGGCCACTGAGTGGGTGACATCAGCTAGCTATTTTTGTTAGCCTGCGAGATATGCACAAACTCTATTCTGGCTGCCCGCAATTGATTCACCTGTGTCTCCTCGACAGAATATCGCTGATTCGCGATCAGAGCTCATACAGATCCAGTGTCAACTGAGCCGCACTAAGACGTTCTTTGCAAAGCAGGAGCAGCAGGGTGAAAGGTAAGATGTGAGCTCATAGGCAGCAATCTTGCAACAGGGAGGACACCTGTGACCGCCACATATACTGTTTGGTAGCAGCATGCACATGCCTGTGGTGAGCAGTAATAGCAACCGCAGCAGCTGCATATCTGCTGAAGCAACGCTGCACATAAGTGATGGTCAAAGATATGTTGGTTGTCAAGATACACAATAATCATGTATCATGGCATGAGGCCCTGCTGTGCATTCTACACGCTCCAGTGGGACTGAACCCAGACCAAGTGTGTTTCATTGCTCTTTGTCATACAGGTTACGCGATGCCGCTGCTGTTGCTGTTGAGCAGCACACTCCTGATGAGCTGCTTCACCGGGCCCTTCTTGACCAGCTTGAGCAGTACAGTGAGGTGGCACAGCTGACACCACAACAGCTGCTGGAAGAACTGCAGGCACTACAGATGGCGGCTATGTATGGGGGAGACCCAGAGGATGGTGGTGAGCATCATGAGGGACAATGTCATGCAGCTGAAGTCAAGCAAAGGCAAGGCACTGGGACAACATACAGAAGAGTTTCTGGTGCAGCAGGTGAGAGCCAGCTAGCATCATAAGGGCGCTACCGTGAGATAGGCTGCAACCATATGGTGTGTCAGTTGCACAAAGTGCACGTGGTGAGCCTGTGAACAGCCAGTAGTGAATAAGCACTACGCTGCCGCGGTTCCTACAGATCTGTAGGTGTGTAATGCTGTCATAAGGATGGCTAGCAAAATTAAAGTCCAACAGTTGACGGTCTATGTGTCCCTTTTGATATGAGGTCAAACTGCTTGTTTCCCTGCAGTTTTGTGCTGCTCTTTCCCCCAAGGCTTCTCAGGCTGGTCCCCTCACTCCATCATCAGCAGCAGACGTTCCTGACGGCTACAGCTGCCCCATCAGTCAAGAGGTCATGAGCAACCCCGTCATACTGGTGGAAACAGGACAGAGCTATGAAGCAGCAAACATACAGAGGTGGCTGGCAGCCCACAACACATGTCCAGCAACGGGGAAGACGCTGACCAGTAAGCAGCTGGTACAAAATCACAACTCGAAGAAGAGCATACACGGTTGGGCAAGTCAGCATGGAATTCTGTTGTTATCACCAAAAGCAGTGAATAGTCCTGTAGGAACTTCTCATGTCAGCCTTTTAGTCCAGCCTGGCACTGCTGATGCTGGCAGATTTGATGAATCACAAGAAGACAGCTGGGATCAAGCAGCAGCAGGTACATCGTCAGCAGAAGCTGCATTGGAAGCTACTAGTACTACTACTGATTCAGGCCTGTCCCCAGGAGTAGCTACACAACAGGCTGCAGCTACTTCCGAGTCATTTACTGCATCAAGGTCTCTCAGCAGCGGCCCCTCAGCCGCTGCAGCTTCTGGGAACGCGAGCGCCCCTATCAGGTATCCTTCTAGAGCATCAACTGCAGCACCTTCAGAAGAAGGACTCCTGCTACAAACAGCAGCACCCAGCAGCACAGCAGGGCAAGGACAAACTGGGAATCACTTGACCACAGTGACACCGGCAGCAGCAGCAACCAAATCCCCGGCTTTCCATAGTATCAAGCTGAGATCACTGAGATGCACTCGCACTAGCTGGGCTGTCAGTCTGGTAGTACTAGTGCTTGTAGCAGCAGGGGGTGTAGGCTCCGGGGTAGGGGTGTACATGGCAAGGAGAAGGAGTCACTCACAACAGCAGACCAGTTTGGAGACAGGGACTGGTGAGTAACATGATGTAGCTGCTACAGCAGCTTGCATTTATCAGGTGCTGCTGCTGTGGCTGCCCTAGGGCCAGCTCGACTGCTGTCCATCACCTAGTTGGCAGCAACCACATGTAATGTACACATAGGATCTGCTGCTGTCATGAAGAAGCAGTCGCTAGATTCGTCTGTGGTTGCTGCCTGATGTTGTTACTGAATTGCCTCAAGGAGTCAATTGCTCATCTACTTGAGATCTGCCAAGTGATGGCTATGCAGGTCAACAAACCATCTCATGTCATGTGCTGCTGTTTCCTATTGCTTCAGGTGTTGTTGGTGCAGAGTCACCGACAGTCATCCCTTTGCCCGCAGTACCTCTATTCCCTTTGCCTGTAGGATCTCCATCCCCAACATCACCATCACCAGCGACAACATCACCATCACCAACAACACCATCACCACCATCAAGATCAACATCATCCCCAACAGTATCACTTCCTACAGTGTCAGCTACTTCAACTCCTGCACCCTCTGTGTCAAGTGAAGAAGGTGGGCATGTGATATGATTGTGACATACTGACTCAGTATGTAATATGGCAGTGCCATATTGCTCAGCATACATACAGCATACACGGCTGCATAGAACGAAGACTGTAATGCCCCACAAACTGCATGACTTGGATACCTGTTTACTGACTGCCAGGACTGTCAGTGAGTGCCCCAAGATGCCCATGGACTCAATGATGCAGGGCAGCAGCTGCTGTCACCATGTTCATTAAAGCCATCAGTATTTGCTGTGTGTGCTGCCTTGCAGGTGCTTGTCCTGGTGTTCGCACACTGCGGGTGGTTGGATCGACATCTGGTGGCAGGGTGTGGGGCTCAGGGCCCTACACCAGTGATTCGGACTATAATGTTGCTGCTGTGCATGCTGGGCTGGTGGCCAGGGGCGAGATGAAGGCGATCATGGTCACACCGGCAGGCTACATGTCAAACTTTACGGGGTCTACTGCCAACGGTGTGACAACCGGCAGCTGGCGGTCGCCGTGGTGTGGGGTAAACCTGAGACCCATACCAGGCAATGCTGGTCGGTAGTGGTAATACCTCTTTGTAACATTGTAAAGGTCTGTAATTACATGCTGTGCAACTTCCTGCTGAAATGGTGTGTTGCTCTTGTTGGGCTGCCGCCAGGGGTATCAACTCGGAATGGCTGAGGGTGTGTATCTGCCACATGTACAGAGCCTCACTCAATTCCACTGCAACTGTTGCCCAGCGTGCTGAACCGCTCTGCTGTCATGACAGCAACTTCCTTGAACCTTGAAGGTGGCAGCCAGGCAATGACAGGAATTCTTCTGCCCCGCCGTCCAGAGGATGACGACACAGCTCAAAGATCCTGGAATCATACATACCTGATGCAGCTAAGGCATTCAACCAATGAATAGCTCAGACAGGCACATGCGCACCAAATAGGGTTTCCCTTGCCTGTCAGACAGGAGTATCAGATACTCAGTATCCTACGCAACTAGTGACGCACCGGGCGTGTCGTCCAGAAGGTTTGTATAACTTTGCATATCCTTAGCGCGTAGTGAGACATGCAGCTAAAGTCGCAGGCTGAGACTCTCAGTGTACGCTCAGCGCGCGACCGGTCCGGCCAAGCAAAGCCCCTCAGGCGGTGTCTAGGACATCCTACCACGGGCTACGAGCAGAACAACACCAGAGACTGCAAGGGAAAGATACCAGCACTTTTGCTTTTGCCGAGTGCTACAAGGATTGCTACCAGCAAGCAATCATGGTACTTCGAGCGTTCCTCACCGCGCTCCTGCTGTGTGCACACCTTTTGATCACACATGCGGTGACACTCAACCTTCCCAATCGCATCAAAGGTGGCTCTGCCCTCCTGAATACGCAGCACAGCATGCAAGCTATCAGAGCAGCTGCAGCACGTGCCCCATCAGCAGGTTCGTTAGCAACGGTCGACCACAGCATTTCCGACCTGATCAAGCGCCTTCCTAAAGCCGAGTTACATATACACATTGAGGGGACTATCGAACCAGAGCTCATGTGGTCCCTAGCGCAGAGGAACAGTGTGCAGCTGCCATATCCTGACATTGCAGCAGCAAAGGCTGCCAGGTATGTATAAGCAGCCTGGTGGCCAATGTTGGTTGGGAACAATTGCACAGACGAAGATGCGCTGCGTGCAAGTGCACTAAGGCCATTAACAATACATGCACACCAGTAGCAATCAGTTGCCATAGTCACTAAGAAAAGGACTTTACGGCAAGACAGACGTGCAAACAGCAATAAGTGCTGTTTCGATCTGAACTAAACTCTCTAAATCCAATATGCTGTGCCTAGGCAATCCAACCTTTCGCTTGTTCCATCCCTGAAATATCCGCCCTACCCTGCTTACTTGCTGCAGGGCAAACTACAACAACCTGCAGGATTTCCTAAACGTTTTCCTCGTAGGGCAGTCCGTGCTGCGGACCCAGCAGGACTTCCACGATGTCACAGAGGCGTATCTCAACAAAGCAGCAGCACAGAACATCACCCATGTGGAGCTGTTCTTTGACGCCCAGGAACATGTTGCCAGGTGAGATGAAGCAAGGCTACTGTATCCTGCTTGCTCCTTGCCTCTTGAAGCACAGCTGCATATACTACTGCAATCCCTTGACTCTCCACACTGGCCCTTGACTGTGTACACTCAGGAATACTCTGTACAAAGCCCAAGGACCCTGTGTTTGCATGTTTTCACATGCTGCTTCAGGGGTGTGGCCCTGTCCGCCGTCATCTCCGGCATGCAGTCCGCCATATCATCTCGTGAGCATCACCCCACTCACCCCATCAAGACACAGCTGATCCTCTGCCTACAGCGAGACCGAGGCCAGACAGCAGCAGCCGGTATTCTTGTGCGGTCACTGCCTTATCTCAAGAACATTACCAGCATGGGATTAGCAAGTGCAGAGGTTGGATACCCCCCTGAGTTGTTCAAGAACGTGTACAGGGCTGCCTCAATACTGGGCCTGCACAAGGTGGCACATGCGGGTGAGAGATGACGTGCTGCTGATGTTGACAGTGTACTTTCATTTTCTCTTTTCGCACGCAAGAAATGGTGAAGGCGAGATGCAGAGATATATCATGCATCATTGAACATTGCGTGCCGAAATATAGCATATACACATGGAGTCCTTCTGCTGCCTGCACCTTAACTTGAGTATTGGTGTAATGTCATGGTCATCAGATGCTGCTGCCTTGGTTTATACTTTGAGTGACGTGTTTGATACACATTAAATACAGGGTGTTCTGACATGTGGGTGGTGAACTGCTGTACTGTGCTTTGTTACTGAATGTCCAGGTGAGGAGGGTGGCCCTGATTATGTGTGGAACGCCCTACGTGTGTTGGGTGTTGAGCGCATTGATCACGGCATCAGAAGTCTAGAAGATCCCCTGCTGGTGAAGTACCTGGCAGATAACAAGGTGCCAATCACACTCTGCCCAATCAGCAACCTCAAGCTTCAGGTAAGACCCGAATTAACGCCTGATGTTTCCTTGCGGATATGTTGCTGGCAGCACATCTCTACACTGCTTCTGGACTTTTCTTCCAAAGGTGTTGGCTGATCACACAGTGTGCCACACTTTGTTGTATGTGTAGCGATTCTCTGTATATGTTTCTTTGCTGTAGGTGTGCAAGGGCTCTCTGCCAGACAAGATACGTGAGGTCTTGTCATCTGGTATTATTAGTAACAATCAACTCAGATGACCCTGCCTACTTCCAAAGTTACCTCAACTCAAACTTTGAGTATGTGGCTTCTGTTGCTGGCCTGTCAGCCGATGATCTTGCTGGTTTGGCCAAGAACAGCTTTGCAGCATCTTTCATTTCAGAAGAAGACAAGCTTGCAGCGTATGAACGCATTGACCAGATACTGATGGATTGGAAGGCAGAGCAGCAGCAACTGCACAAACGACGACAGAACTGATTCTGCTGTTTACTATAAACAATGTCTTTGCGGTTTATGGTGAGTATATCAGAAAGGTCTGTGGGTTTCAGTCGCCATCAGCTTGCTATGTGATCTACCACCCTTGTCCAGCAACCTGCATGGTGTACAGTACATAGGTGGTGTGACATATGCAGGGCCGCCATTCCTAGTAGCACAAATGTACTGCTCGTGCTGCTGGGTTACTCCTTAGACTGTACCAGCAGTTCACGTCGTAGTTGGTAGCTCTGCTGTGCATCATGCATGCTTCACAACCTTGTTGCCGATCAAACACCTGGTTTTCAGAGTGTGTCTGTTTTGTTGAGGATGTTCAACAGCTCAGCTTTTCAGCACTCATGTCCTTCACACTTGTCCGTATGATATCACATGCAAGCTGAACAAGACATTGTTTTAGTGAGCAAATTTTACTTGAATTGCTGGACATTGTCCAAGGTCTGTTGCTGTCAATGTGCCACACAGTGTACGCACATGCACCTGAGCATCATGCATGATACATTATGCATCATCTGACGGAACGACATGAGCCTTAGGCACCATGACTGGTGCCCTCGCTGTTGACTCTTAAGTGCGGACAGAGTTATGTACTGCGGCAGCACCTATGTCGTAATATGTCCTTCCGCTGATGTTTCACAGTAGTTGCCAACCCATGAGAGTTCAGCCGCTTGATTTGAGCTGGGAGCTGCACTGATGTTGCGCTGTTTAGCAAGTCACAGTGCATCATCACTTCAGACCGGGTCTCACGCATTCCCGGCTTCCGATGCATGACCGCAGATGTTTGTTCCTCATCTACAGACAAGCTAATGCTGCAGTTACTGCCACTGCCAGTGTCAGCTCAGGTGTGGTGGTGAAACTGCAGAATCTACTAGTAGTCCACAACATGCTGCTCATGTGACGATGGCTATCTTTCCATGCGCATGTAATGGTTGTTTGTTATGCAAAGTTGGTATTACATACAATTTATGGCTGGTCAGCCTTCCTGACTTCAGAAGCGTTCTATGAATTCCTGGCTGTGCTTCTGCTGTCCTGTCCGGGTAACAGATGTGCTTTTTGTTCTGACATTAGAAGATGTCTCCAGCGTTTTGAAAAGGCTACTAGTGGTTGGATCAACATCTGGTGGCAGGGTGTGGGGTTCAGGGCCCTACACCAGTGACTCAGACTATAATGTTGGCCAGGGGCCAGATGAAGGCAATCATGGTCACACCAGCGGGCTATGTGTCAAACTTTACGGGGTCTACTGCCAATGGTGTGACAACCGGCAGCTGGCGGGCGCCCTGGACCAGGGCCCCTGGTGTGGGGTAAACCTGAGCCCCATGCCAGGCAATGCTGGTCGGTAGTGGCAATACTTCTTGGACACAATATACAGATCTGTACATGCCGTGCAACTGCCGGGTTGGACGGTGTGTTGCTCTTGTTACCCTTGTTACCCTAATTATAATAATAATAATAATCACTGCTTACAGCCATAGCCTTGCGGCCATCGGCCCCGCGCCTCAAATACCCTAATTATAAGTTGCAACTTATTGATCAATTGATTATATATATCTACCCTGCCGTCAGGGCCACGCTGGTCCATAGTGGTTGAAGGTGGTATGAAGACATGCTATAGCAGCTTGCAGTGTAGTGACTGAGGGTCTCAGTCTGCTACAAGTTGCCAGTGGTAGTTAGGTTGAAAGGTAGTCAGCAGTAGAGTCATGCTGTTGTTGCAGTGGTTATGTGGCTGGAAGCTGGACTGGGACAATGAGGCCGCACACAGGTACTTAGGAGCAGCAATTGCTTTGTTATGTGAAAGAAAGTTTGGCTCATGCAGCAAAGTGAATGCAATGCTGGCTGATAAAACAAGCAACTGCTGCTCCTAAGGGGCCACCACCCGAAGAAGAAGCTGGGACATGTAGCAGGCTCCGAACCTTCTGCGACTGATCCTAACCAGTTTACCTGTAGTACAGCACTTTGTT
>LWCB01000188.1:0-15936 GCA_001630525.1 Coelastrella sp. M60 | reverse complement strand
AAACTTCCCACACCCGTATCCACAGGTGGGTCATCACAGGCTGCAGGACACGGTCAGCAGCTTATGCCTGTATGACATTGAAGCCTTCCGCAGCCCAGGATAACAACCGCATGTGCAGCCAGGGGTAGCTTGGGTAGGTAGATCTGCATCTGCTGCTGTTATGCTGATCGTGCTGTTGCTGTTTAGCCCCTTGTGCCTGCTTCATGCAGTTGAAAGACATGCAGAAGGAGGTGCTGCGCTACAAACGCGCAGATGGTGTCGATCTGACCGGCACCTTGTACCTTCCTCCTGGCTATGATGCTGCTCGTGATGGACCACTGCCAACCATCCTCTGGGCGTACCCAAGAGAGTACAAGAGCAGAGTAAGTTTAGCTGCTGCTTGCACATCATGCAACAGCACTGACATGGTCCTTGACAACACCTGCATTCACCTGCACCCTCACTTGCCCTACATCAGTGTTGGCATTGCTGTACAGCATGGGGTGTGGCTGCAAGTGGCCAATTTTTTCCACACGAAGCACTTAAAAGCAGGAGTCAGCACAGCATTTGAGATCGCCGCATTGTCCGCCTATCAAGCACACATGCCATAGTGCTCAACCACTCTGTTGCTAGCAGTCTGCCGTTTCCTGGACCTGGGTGTTAACACCAACAACGTTGCACGTCTTTGCAGGAGGCTGCTGGTCAAATGAGACGATCTCCCCATCAGTTCAGCGGCATTGGCAGCCTGTCCCCAACTCTGTGGCTGGCTCGTGGTTACGCTGTGCTTGATGGACCTGGTTTCCCCATCATTGCTGAAGGTGATGAGGAGCCCAATGACACCTATGTTGAGCAGCTCACTGCCAGTGCTGAGGCAGCAGTGAAGGAGCTTGTGGATAGAGGAGTCACAGACCCAACAAGAGTCAGTGTCGGGGGGCACTCATATGGTGAGTGGCAAACAGGAGTTTACCCTTTATTACAAGGGACATGTTTGGCCTCTGATTAAGCCCTGCACTATATATTATATAAGCACTGCACTGATATCACCAGCATATTGTGTTCACGAGGCCCAGTCTTCAGGAAACTTGCTGTTGATGGTCAAACAACAAGACAGGATCTGTGTTCTGTTGACTGGCAGTGTGTTGTTGCTGTTGATGGGCAAACAACAAGACAGGTATCTGTGTTTTGTTGACTGGCAGTGTGTCGTTGCTGCTGTTGCCTGCAGGTGCATTCATGGCTGCCAACCTGTTGGCTCATTGCCCACAGTTATTTGCAGCAGCTATTGCCCGCAGTGGTGCGTACAACCGCACACTAACACCGTTTGGATTCCAAAGTGAAGAGCGCACTCTCTGGCAGGCCTCTGACACCTACGCCAAGATGTCACCCTTCATGTGAGGCTCGCCTTGTCAACTGATGCTTGTTCACATCAATCGATGGCCGCTGGTCGTTTGTCACTCAGCGGCCATTGTTTGCAGCAGCAGCCGCAGCATGTTGTGTGCTCTGACAGTGTTTGAAGCAGGACTTGAGGATCTTGAAGGCACTGTTGCACCTTGATGTGATGCCCATATGGGTTGCCTGGCAACATGTGGCATGCTGATTAGCTCCCAGCCTTGCTTGCTGACATGCCAGTAAGCTTTGATGAGTCGGACTGTGCTGTGCTGACAACCATCAGGAAGCTCTCAGCAACCTCGCTTGCTGAGTGATAATGCAATGCATACCATGCGGAGTGTTTTTTGGAACTTGGCTATGGAGCCCACTCAAGTTTGCAAGCTTATGGATTGTTTCTTCCCTCACTCGTTGCAGAATACGCTGGGTCAAAGTTACACATACGTCTCTAATCCCTGTTGGTGTGTGTCATCTGTTGTCTGCAGTATGGCTGATAGGATCAAGAAGCCCCTGTTACTGATACATGGTGAGGAGGACAACAACACAGGCACCTTCCCACTGCAAAGTGAAAGGTTCTACAATGCACTGAAGGGTCATGGTGCTCCAGCTCGACTGGTGCTGCTCCCTCATGAAGGTCATGGCTACAGAGCCCGGGAGAGTGTGCTGCACACCTTGTATGAGCAGGACCAGTGGCTGGAGGCATATGCAGGATATGGACGCACAGATCCTGACTATGTGTTGGCGAGTGGGGACACGGACAGCAATGTGAGCAGTATGTCGGAATAAGGTTTGCAGACTGTTACGGCACATGTTTCGGGAAGGTCCGTGAAGTTTACAGCCATGGCATGATGCTGGTCAGCAGTGGCCCCTTGCAAAGGTCATGGCAAGCGTTGGATTCAGAATCTATTGTATACGGGGTAGGAAGCTTTGGCCATGGCCATGGGTGCCGTATTATTTCGAAATATTTCGTGACCATCTTGACTTGCCGTTTGTTTCTATCCCAAGGGCCTCGTGGCCGGAGTGGGTGTTACTACTACTACTACTACTACTACTACTTGACTTGCGCCGTCACTCATCATGGCATGCTTAGCACAGAGCCTCCCATGTACAGCCTCCAGGCACAACAACAGCTGCTATGTCGTTGCATCACATCCTGGCAGGCATGTGGGGCTAACACCTACTTCAGAGCGCTAGCTGAGTGGCAGATCGCAGATGAATGTTGCGATTGTGAAGAAGGCACCTGTCACAGGCTATGCGGCATAGCACCTATGCCACAACTATGCCTACTAGGCATGTTGTCTGAACGTTGCAAAGCGGTGAGTTACCCCATTCATATTGCATAGACAACGTTGTCTGTGTTAACATAAAGCAAACTTGAAACTCCATCATCAAATGCCTTCTGGCATGATTATGATGATCGTTGTGCTGGCAATGTCAAACAGCCCCTAGACAGGCGAGAAGCCAGAGTCTGCTGCAACAGAAACAACACCCCACGCACACATGTGTACACACTGTCTAGTCAGAGTCTAGTGTAGATGCGTCAGAGTGACCACAGGTTCATTGTCTCTTCAGCTATGGCCTCCGTGTACTTGGCAATCTGGTCTGTGCGGCGGTGGATATCTCTGCAAATATTCCATCGAGACCTGCTGCTTTGCCACCATCACCATCATTGCTGCTGGCAGGAGGGCTATTGCTGTACCTGCACACATGACGTGAAGCACACAGTGATGCAAAGTCCACAACAAACATGAAGCTTTTTGTCTGCAGATGTTGGCAAAATCTGGCACAACAGCAGGCGTATCTTGGCATGGTCTACCTCACCAGTTGCGCTTTGACTGGCTTTATCCTGGCATTGATCATGATGACTATGCTGACTTGACATGCCATGGAGCAGCACACAAGAGGTCCTTCTCGATTATCACTATCATAGCAATGGGGTCAGACCTCAGTGTATGGTCTCAGTCATGCTTAATAGGAACCCCTCAATGCATTGTTCAAGAAACTTACTTATTCTTCACCAGGCTTGACAGCAGGCCCCCTTTTGCTTCAGTGTCCCCATCACTCCTTTGACCAGAGAACAGCTGCAGCATAGGTGAGCGCTCAGATCGGCCTGCTGCTGCTGCTGCACTGCTGCCAGTTGCATCGTCTCTGCTGCCACCAGCACTGCCTGCTGCGGTGCTGTTTTGTCCTTGGCGACCAAAACTGAACCATGGCCCTTTCTTTTTCATGCCTGCAAACAAGCAGAGTGGGTAATGAGTACAAACCACATGTACAGCTGCACTCCGCTTAATGACAACAAAGCTTTCAGCATTTCCCGTCATCCAAGTGATAGCATTTATAACTTGTTGCGACTCCAAGATTCTGCTGATCATTCAAACGCCTAACAATCATCACAACATCCACACATCCACACAAACACACCTGGTATCCATCCTGGCACCAATTTCCCCTGCGCTGCCACTAACTGCTCCATCAATGATTTGTTGATTGCTGCTCTCCCAGCAACATCACTTCTTACAGCAGCTCTCTCATGACTGCGCAACCATAAGGTCTCTTGGAGGGATGTGTAGCCGGCATAACGCGCCTGTATGTGAAAAAACAGCAACCTCCTGTTGGTAACGTATTGGTTTTGCATTCTCACTATGATTCGAGCAAACAGGCACGACCATATCCGAGTCTCCGGCATGGATGCTGGTTGCTGACATGTCCATCTGTCAGCCATGCTGTTTGATCCTGTAAGCCTGTGGCAGATGCTGACAATGAGGCTCTTTGTAGCATTACGTTTTGGAAGAAGAGGTATGGGAAACAAAGACTCGGTCATGCTGTTTATGCAATCCAGTGAGTGCTGCAGCGTGTGATGCAGCAGTGCAGAATGACTTACCTTGACAAACTCCCCATGCCAGGTTGTTATGGGATTGTTGGCATCTCCAGGAGGATGCAGTGGTAACTCAGTCAACACCTTGAAATCAGGCTTCTGCACACAATCACCACCACTAACACCACCTGCTGCTGCTGCTGCTGCTGTGATACTGTCACTGCAGTTGCTGTTGTTTGCAGCACCCGAATCATCCACCTGCTGACTAGCAGCACTTGTTGCTGCTGGGTTGCTAAATGCCGACAGGTCAGCTGATGAATCCTGAAAACTCATGGTACAGCGGGCAGCAGTAGCTCGCATGTTGGGTACTCCATCTGCTACAGACCTACAGCAGCAGCGACAGCAGCAGCAGCAACAGAAACAACGCTTCTTCAGCGGCCTTATGTTGACAACCCCTTGATACTGACCACAATGATAGGTCTCTGAGCAAAACACCCCATACTGTGCTATGCACCAGCAAGTTGGTAAGTTGGTTCCTTCTTTGTTCAAGTTGATTAAGGAACAAGCCCTACCTTCTAGCAGCTGCTCTTCCTGGTGACCCGGGTCTGGATTCAGTAGCATTATAGCTGATAGTCAACCTCCTTGGCGTATGAGACCTATTTGGACTGCTCGCTCTGCTTGCGTGACTTCTAGCTGTGTTCAAAGCACTGCTGCTGTTCCCGCCATGATCGCTGCTGCCAGCTTTGCTGTGCTGCTGACTTCCTGCTGCACCAGCAGAATCTGGAACTGGTCCTGCACCTGCTGCTGCTCGCTGCGTGATAAACACAGACTTGCTATCACCCACTGCATCAAACCCAGCAGCAGATGATGGTACTCCTGCTGCTGCTGCTGCTGCTGCTGACATTGCTGCAGTCGCTGCTTGATGCTTTTGTACGAGTGAATGGCCAGGTAATGGCTGCTTTTTCATGTCATAATGGCCGTAACTGCCTGCTGCATCTTTGACATCAGCATCTGCTAGACTCCTGTACAAGCAGACAAACAGTCAGTGACACTAAAGATGATGGCTGAGTTGGCCTATAGACACCATGTTTGCAGTAGTATTGCAGTGTATTCCTGTCTACGCTTTACAATCAAACAAGTGCAGAACCGCTGTTGCTCGTACAAGAGGCTTGGTGTCTTTGACCTGCTGCGATGCTGCAAATACCATTGCTAGTTTGTATTGCTGGTCTGTTCTCACTTGTTGAAGAACTTGTTAGGTCCTGCTTTTGCTGCTTTTCTTCTGGCATCTGCTTGCTTCAACGCTGCTGCTGGGAATGAGGCTTCTATCCTGTTAGGTTGCAGAAACAGATTCTGTTATTCTGAAGACAGCCACACAGACACATATAGATATGTTAACGGAGAAGACGAGAGCTCTTACTTACCTTGGCAGGAACTTATGTGCTTTGAAAACGGTTGAGTGAACAACACTGCGTCACACATAATTCATGCAGAAGGTGCAATACATATATCCTTGAACACTATGCATGTGTATACCTGTGGCAGCTATGCAACACAGCAAGAAGCCTGAAAGCACACATGATATGTTTCTGCTGCTGTCCTGCAGTCGGCGCTGCACTCATCCACACCTATCTATGGTGGTGAACTTTGTGATTGTCTTGTGCCGTAATAGCTTTGCAGCTTCTGCATCTAGTTCCCTGGTGCTTGCGTCCTTGCTGGCCCCTACAGGCAACACACTTGCTGGTTTGATGCAGGTGTACATCTGTTGCTTGTCTCAACTACGTCGGACTCGCTGTCTCAACGACTTGAGTATAACGAAGCAGCAACGTTGAAAATACTGTTGCTTGTTTGCTGTTGTCAACTTCAAGCCTTTGTTCAACATAGGTTTGCCAAAGACTCCACAGAAGGGCATCTCTGCAGCAACGCTGCTGAGCTAACATGGGTAAGTGTGCTCCTTACCTTGCAAACCGTTCTCAGTGCCGCTCTCTGCTGCTGTCGTCGCTGTTTTCTCAGCACTGTGCTTTCCTGCTGGCCCGCATCCTGCTGCTGTTATTGCCGCTGCAGCTGCTGCAGCTATACTGCGACTTCCTGGCCGTTTGCCTGCTGACCTGCGCTGCCCTTGACTGCTCACAAGCTCATCACGATTGAGCTTTGGAAGCAACGCCGTGGCGGTTCCTTCTAACTGCAAGAGTATACACAAACCACATACAGCGTGCCAATGAGCAAGAGTATGTTGAACTATGTAACCGCTTGAAGACTGGCTATGCTTAGTCAACTTGGCCAAACGCAACACTGCATATTGCAGCATTGCTGCATGTCCCTTGAGTGCTGAATGTCAGATAAACTTTTAGTAGTTCTGACCTGTACAAGCTCTCCTAGACATGCATATGGTTTTCCAAAGTTTGCCCAAACCCCAGCTGGTGCTGCTTCAAGTTCTGCTGCAGCTCGCCTAATGAGGTCAAACAAACGCATCTGGCCCTCTGCATATGTTGAGAAGTACGAGATGCATTGAGCAACATACGCAAGGTCCTTATGAGCTGCCGTGCAAGGATTGCAGGAAGTAAGACACATGCAGCCAGGCTCATATGGCTTGCAGTGCAGGGTTTGTGAGACTACTGTACACCAAGATGAGTATAGAGAGCTTTGATTGACGGATTGAGCTCGCTTCATCGATCATGAAACAGCAGAGGGCAGCTACCTGCTTCCAAATCATCAATAACCGGAGGAGATTCTGCTGTTGCCTGTAAGTGGCCAGCATACCCCATAGACTTCTTTTGCTTGTCCCTAAACTCCTTAAATATCGTGTTAGCATGCAGTTCAGAGCATTCCTTCTTCTGCTCTCGAAGCATGGCTCGTATAGTGTCCGTGTTGCCTGTCTTGCTGGCAACTACTGCTGTGCCAGCAGGCAGCTCATCGAGGCTGCTTTGCAGGGTGCCTGTTCCCATGGCTGAAGGTAATGCTCAAAATAGATGTAATCCAACGAGCTACTGAGCCCGTGGGGTGCACAGAGGACAGGGGAAATACGCAAACGCCTCTCTCTCTCTCTTGTACTGTTTATAGTCTTGCCTGTCGCATGAGCTGTGTGTTAAACAAATCAGCTAATGACAACATATACGGTGTCATTTGGTGAAACAAGCCTTCAAGATGCCCTTTGCAGAACGATGTCACTTATGGCGCGTGCGCTGTCCGGTACGATAGTTGCGAACTGCAGATAGACAGACTCATGCGTGGAAGGTATCACATCTACACTCCTTCATGCAATCTCAGCAGCAAATGACGTCCAAGGGGACGACTGCTGCCATCTTCCGGCACCGCTCCCGGGGGGAAACAGGGCTTGGTGTCCTGCCAGTGCATGAGCTGTCTTACATCAACCAGAAGCATGAGTAGTAGAGTCGCTGGGTCATTGAGCCTGAGGCGTTGTCGAACAGCTTGCCATCCCACTTGGACTTGGGCACTTATAGCTAGGACTTTGTTGACGGTCTGTCTAATAGGACCGTATGATGAGCAAACACAAGAGGAGACCCGTGTGCACCACAGTGTGAAGCGTCCGGACAACAGCAAGATACATAATTGGCCACAGCGCATACCCATACCAAAACACATGCAGACAACCTTATGCCATCAGCATTCAGTTCAACGTTGTACTTCAAACTTTGAAGGACGGTTCAGGTAGCTTCTACTACTCCACCAATTGGATGCTTTCAGTCTCATGATCGCAGGCACAAGATAGGAATCTACATTCCAACGCTGCTTCAAGCCAGGCTGGCAGACCAGTCTGAGGCCAGGCTCAAACCAACATCATCGCTGCACAAGGCTGGTAATGGCTCCGGGAGGGACCCTCAAGATAGTGCCCAAGCCAGCAGTTACTGCACCAAACCAACATCTTGAGACTCCAGCCACTGAACCAAAGCAATGCTGCTCTCAAGAGCATTGCTCCTTGCACACCACATTGCTGACCAGTGTGCTGTTACCTTGCTATGACACCGAGCTGCATCCAAGCACCCCAGAATGTCCCATGGCAGATGATCTTTATGCCCTGCCACCCACTGCAGGACATGGAGATGGCCAGCACCAGCTGCTGCTTCACAAACTGCTTCAGACCATGATACAGGTGGATCTTGAGCCAGTGCCCATTGCATTACGTCCAAGTGACCTTCGCGAGCTGCCTCTACACACAGTTGTGAGTCCCAAGGACATGGTGGGTCCTGCGCTCTAGTCCACCGCAGCAACTCCAAGTGACCACCACCAGCTGCTGCTGAGGATACTTCAGAGCACCAGGGACATGGGGGATGCTGTTCTCTTAACCATCGCAAGACATCCAAGTGGCCATGTCTGGCAGCCTCTACACACATAGACTTGTCCCATATCCCAGGTGGCAACTGGAGTTTGAGCCACTGTAGAATGTCTAGATGGCCACCAGCTGCGACTAACTTGCATGTATCAAGGTTCAAATAGCAAGGAGCGTTCCAAGTTTTCAACCACTGCATGATTAACAGGTGACCTCCAGCTGCTGCAGCCTGGTAAACTCTAGGATCCCACATGCAGGGTGGTTCCTGTGCTGCCAACCACTTGAGGACCTTCAACTGGCCGTGAAGGGCAGCTGAGAGATAACTGGATTTGACCCATTCAATGGAAGGCTTCTGGGATCTGATCCAGCGCAGGATGTGCACATGGCCACTCTCTGCTGCTGCCTCGCAAACACTAGGGTACCAGGGGCATGATGGGGTCTGAGCTCGTAGCCACTGCAGGACTGCTAGATGGCCATTCTCTGCAGCGGCTATGCACGCCTCCGCATCCCAAGCACAACCACGCCTGCGAAGATACTGCAAGTGACGCAGGTCGCCTCGCTGTGCTAGGGCTGCGAAAAGCCGCTGCTGCTCATACTCGCCGGATCCGAACTGAGAACTTCTGTGCTCTTCCCAGTAGTCCAGCAAACAGGCTATAGGCAGGTCAGTACAGCTGACCCTGATGATTTTAAGGTGTTTGAACACCTCGTAACATTGTTTACAAACCAGTTTGGCTACAGCAGCCTTGTAGCTAGTTGAAAGTGAGCCCAAGATCTTGAGCAGTACATCCATATCAAACTGGTGGTATGATGACATTGCGAGCACGCCTGTAACGTGTACGCCGATGCAAACACCTACGATACTTTCAAAAGCTGGAGTGTGTCTAGATGTTGTTGCAGGCTGCTGTTGCTGCTGTGCCAACGATGCAGGGTGGCTGAGCTGTGTCACAGTTGTCTGTTGCATCAGGTGCGGAGCATGACTAAGGAAAACACAGAACCACTGTTATACACTTGATCGGACATAGTTACGATGTTTGCTGCACCGAGGGACGCCAGGGTGGTACGAAACGGCAATTCCAAAGTTGGGCAGCTGATGTTGATTGTTTCGCAGCTGCTGCAGACAAAACACAATATAAGTGGCTAAGACATGTGTTTCTCGTCTAACATACGCAATTCATTGCTCTTAAGTACACACCAGGAAGCGTCGTCCTGAGCGCAGCACATGGACCGTTGTCAGTACACTGCAAAGAGGGGTTGCGACTATACGTAAGATTTCCACACACTATTAATGTTGCAGATGAAAATCGCAATGGGCGCTGTGCCTTGTTCCTGTCTGTTCAAACTGTGTATAGTCGCGCCATCAACATGCAGCTGTCAGCAGAAGCCACCATTCTCGGGTCTGCGTCGGGGGAGAACACCAAGAGTGTCCACATACTACCATTTGGCATAAATTATGATGGGCCAGCAAACGTAGCAGACTACTTCATTCCAACATGTGAAGGTTGGGCAAGCTCGCTGTACATGTAGAGACAGTGCTTGACGACAGAGATGCTATGATGCTTTGAAATAATGTTTTGCAGACTCTGGAGACCACAAGCAGCATGTCACAGCAAGCTTCCGGGGTAGACGCTTGAAAGGTCGGCCCCACAGCAGCAGTAGTGGTTCTTACGTTATGAGCCTCTCGGTCCTTGCTTCACAGGCCATGTGAATACGCAAGCAATAAGAAGATAACTCCGCCTGACTCCGGCCTGCACCGCCTGAGCTTCCTGTGCTGCGCTTCACCACCAGTTGGCTCGTCACTGTTGTGCAGCGTCAGTAGTGCAGCGTCATGATCTGTCTGTCACTATGTATATCATCCATGTTCGTGATCATGTGCGTATAGGCGCAAAGGCAGATTAATAATGTCTTTCAGTCATTTTAGCTCACTTGAGGTGGTCTGAGAGTAGCATATGACCTTGTTTGCAGGTACAACCAGAGACCTGCCAGCTGGGTACCATGGCCTGGTGCTGAAACCTTGTGGACAGACAGCCACAGCTGATTCAGACACACAGCAACGCAACTGGCAGACGACACAAACCTTCAACCAGCTAACTGTCTGGAACCATGATCTGGGACCAACAGCAACAGACTGGCATCAGCGGTGCATGGACTGGCTGGCCCTTGCTGACAAGGTAGGCAGATGCTTGCTTTGGAGACATGATGTTCGTGCATGTCCAACAATGTGTGCATGCAAGTCTTCTACAAGCAGTGTCACCTGGTTCTCTTGGTGGGTATGTCAACAATCACTCATCCTGCTCAGTGCATACTTGCCAAGTATGGGGCATCTGCATTACTGTTGATAAGCGGCACCAGCAGCACCAGTTTTAAATCACATTCACAGCTGCAGATACAGGTGGATTGCCCAATGGGCCTGTTCTGAGCTTGTCAAATAGGTCTCATTGGTTCAAAAACGAAACGGTGCTGCAGATTCACGCACCTGTGGAGCTTCATCAAGTCGAAGATGAGCTTAAGAGTTTGCAGCAACAGCAGAAGCAGCAGGGGCAGAGTAGGCCAGCAGCAATGGAAAGCAGCTGACATAGCAAACATCTCACAACAAGATCTTGGCCCATGATGCAGCTGATGTCTCTGGTGTGCAGGCCTGCTATAAGAGAGAAGAATTACCATACACCTCTTGTGTCAACTTCAGGTTGAACAGCAACTTGCGGCATTGCAGCACTTGCAGCTGACATGAGTGGTAGTGTTTCACTTGACAAACTGTGGTTTTAGCTGATCATCAGCTTGGCAAGCAAGAAGTGCCTGTATTCTTGATGTCAATCACGGACTTGGCAAAGTAGCTGCGTGGTTGACCAGAACTCAATATGAGAGGATGCTCCGCGTTACTGCACTTCATTGTCGTTTAATATGAGTCTTGACAATGGTAACAACCACTAAAGTCAATCAGTGGTTGATGGCTTCTCAGCCTTTCGCCTTCACCACAACACAGCTGCCAGCACCAACGGTTGATAGAGGGGGCGGAAGTACGCAGTCGTTGACCTCGAGTGACATGGTTGTTGTCCCCAAATCTGATTGGCGACAAGGTTACATCAACTTGAGAGAACAGCGCCATCATCCCAGCAGGTTCAACTCTGCATGCAGCTGATGGGGCAGTAGAGCTACCTGTGCCGCTTTCATAGCCCGCTTATTCCTGCGACACAAGTCAGATACAACATCAAGTGCTGCTTCCAACCCCTCACAACCACCATCCATTCCGGCACTACCCTGTAGCACTGCTGCAGCTGCTGCTGAGAACACCTCCTTGTCGGCTGCTGTCAAGGCGAAGTCTGGAATAGCCCCAACCGACTCTTGAAGCCACTGCAAGACGCCCTTGCTGCCAGCCAACTTCAACATTGCCTGTATTACAGGTGCCAGATCCTCAACCCTGCTGGCTGGCAGTGCCCCTACTGCTGCGCCCAACAACATATGTACCAGGGGTCGACCGATTCTGCCGACCTGCTGTTCCAGCAGTGCCACAGCTGCTTGTTGGTCTGGACCTGGCTGCTGTTGCAGGGCTGACAATGCTGACCCTGGATCAAACAGGCGAGTGAGGAAAGATAGTACACTCCTGCAGGCCTCTCTGTGCTGCACCAGGACGCCAACCTGCAAGACATACATGTGACATAGTTGCGCCAGTATCCTTGCACTTGCATGCAGACTTACCTAGCCAACATCTGATGATGATTGGGTTCTTGAAAATATGAGATGCAATGCTGCTCAGAGAGACCAACTTACCAAGGCAGTGTCCAACAGGCTCGGCAGCAGCTGCGGTGTCAACAGCATCCTTGGGCAGTATGCTGCTGCTCTCCCAGCCAGCAGGAAGGTGTCATCCACCAGATCAGGGTTCTCATCTAGCTGCTGTAGGGATGTTAGGCCGCTGCAGCTGCTGGTAAGAAGTGCTGTCAGTATTGGCCTCATGCTGACATCAGCACCTGGCTCGCTGGCAAAGGTCTTGAGCAGTTCACTGACAACATACATGTAGGCTGGGTGACGGGTCTGCAAGGCAACAGGTGACAAAGCAGCAGGAGTGCAGAGCTGAAAGAGTGGGGAACGAGCAAGATATGAATTGCAGTGACTGCTGTGGCAAACGTGTATCCTCTACCAGGCTAACCAAGCATGGCTCATGCAATGCAGTACACTCTGCGTATTGGTGATCAGTATTCTGTGATAGCTGGTGGGGTTTTGCAAGCATGTTGTGGATGACAATGGTAGGGAACCTCTTGTATGCAATGGTTGCTCGACTCCTGGGAAATCTGCATTACGCCTGGTTACAGCTGCACCATACCTGCTGAAACCTGACTGGCAACCTGTCCAACAATACTGGCAGCAGCTGCATGCAGGACTTGTTGGAGGCCTTGATGCCATATCTCAAGCACCTGCAAATAATAGCTCACATAAAGTGAGTGCCAAATACTCTTTGAAAACACCACAAATAGTCTGGATGACAGCTTTGGACTATTCGTGTTTACAGGTCTCAATATGGCATTGAGTACGGCCTAACGATGCATTGGGTGAGGTTCCGAGTGCAAGCAAATAAAAGCCTTACAGCAACTTAGCCAGCAGACGCAGCCATTGCAACTGCCACCCACCTACACAGCCGTTCAATAGCTGCAGGGTTTTCGACTCCACGCTGCATTGCAGCATCTATAGGTCCCCACGCTTGCTGCAGTATCTGCGCTGCTGCCTGCTGATGTTGCATGCACTGGAACAGAGTAGCTAAGCGATCAAACAAAGGAAGTTGAGCAGCCAGTGCTGTCTCTCCGGCTCCCAAGCTGGGAGTGAACTGATGCATTGCTGCTGCAATAGGCTGCAGGATGGGACGTGATAAGCTGAGAAGGCTGGCTTGCAGCTGCTGTGGCTGCTGCAAGCAACTGCAGTGGAAGCAGAAGATCGTAACAACAGCATGCACGATAACCTGAGAAACTAGTCAGTAATACAGTCTTCATGCAATTCAGTTTAGCCCAACTGCACTGTGCCAGCTAAGAGCAGCGTTCTGAGTTGGGTTTGGCAGGTGCCGACCGACATATACAGTGACCTGCTGATAGCTCCTTTGCATGGAAGCCAGTTGCCGACCATGCACACCATAAAGTCAAAATGGCTCTACAGCAGGCGTCTGTTCACAAAGCAACCACAGCGGAGGAACACAGCACACATGATCCTGTGCAGCAGCAGCAACACACATGACAGGTACGTTCGGCAACTGCAACCAGGTTACAGGTTGCAAGCAAGTCAATATGTCATATCTTTCAACACACCTGGTCAAGCACGCCACAACACCCTGGATAACACAATGCACGTCATCCTCATGAAGCCCACCAGCAGCAGCAGCAGCATCCTTTGCTGCAGCTGCTACAGCAGCCCCAGCAGCATTGCGCTGTGCTGCTGTCAAGACTGGACCACCTATGGGCCCAGCTGCTGCAGCAGCGGCCATGGCTGCTTGTGCTGCTTTGGTGGCTGCGCCTGCTTCTAGTGTCTTTTGGTATAAGTTGGACAACTGATCTAGAGATGAAGCCATGTGTTTGCCACAGCAGTCGCAAAGGTCCCTGATGGCTATGGCTGCGGCTGCTGCGGACTGGCTGTCTGCCATGGCTGTCAGAAGCATTGGAAGCAACCTGTAACAGCAAGATGCCAGTAACATACTATTAGGTCACAACAGTACATGCGTCACTGTATAACCCTGGCCAATCATCTGCATGAGGGGTGCCCTGTTGGCAGCTGCAGCAGAGCCATGCTACACGTCTGTGGCTACAATGCAAGGAAACTCACCTGTTGATCAGACCAACACAGTGACCTGCTTGTATGCTACGATCCAGCCAATCTGAGTAGCTGGAGATTAAGAGAGCAGCTGTGTAAGCCAGGTGGTACGGTTGAGACTGCAGTGGCATTGTGGGCAAAGCACCTAGCAGGCTTTCCAACTGAGGCTCATGTGGGCTGAACTTTAAACTTGAGAGAGACCTGCAGCAGGCGATTGTGAACAGCAGGTGATCGGCTGTCTTGCTATCCATCTTGACGGATACTGGAGGCGCTGGGGCCAGAGCATTGCTTGGTGACATAACATGGAAAAGCATCCGACCCTATGGCAACTGCATGATCAGCTGCTGTTGGCTGAAAACATTGAGCTACAGAAGTGTCTAGCGCTTCGAACATTCGGTGATTGCCATTCTGCACTATGACACGCAAAATCAACAACTGAGGTGTGCTTACCTGACACAGTGCAGTGCAAGCTCTGCTGTTTTCCAGTCAAAGCCATTCCCTTGGCTGGCTGCTTGGCTCAGCTCTGCCAACGGCTGCAGCAGTAATTGCAACGCACGCTGCTCCCCAACTGCTGCTGCTGCATCTACCAGTACGTCACTCCATGCATGTCTGTGTCGTCTCCAATCGGCTTTCTCACTGCTGCGCATATGCTGGAAACCTTGAGGGTACCTGTACATAGAAACATGCACCTTACCACATAACACACAAATCTTCTTGTGCTGTGCTGGCACAGGACTGAGTAGCAATGATGCATGTGCAATGTCTGTAACAGCAACAATGCTAACGTCATGCTGGCTGTCAAGGCTACCGACGAGATCAGTACTATCCTGCAGAGAGAGGCCCTTATAACTGGTTTACATAGCTCAAAGGCGCTCCTCTCGTTTGCAGGAGTATACTTCAGACAACCCTACCTCAAGCGTCCTCGCACTATGTTGATAAGCTTCTCGAAGGCTGGCCTAAAGAACTCCCGCCTTCGTGCCTGCTCAGCTGCACCATGGTTCACTCCTGGACTGCCTGGAATAGGCGAACCAGGTGGTACTGCTGCTGATGCCTGCGGCTGCATGTCTATGCTGCCGATTGTCAGCTGGCGTGAGAGCTTCTGCCAGAAGCTGAAGGACATGGAGTAGATATCTTGCTCTGGGTGCGAACATACATCGAGTAGGGCTTCCACAGGAGCAAGCACCTGCAGTTGAGGAGCAGAAGAGGTTGCTGAACTGCAGGCAGCAGGATCAACCAGCATATTGCTTGCCGATGCAAAGCCCATTATCCGGAAATCTCAGTAACTTCTGGGGAACATGAGCTGGATCGTTATTGTGCTTGGAATCGGTCAGCAGGAACTGTTGACAAGAACCAGACTGTGCATTGCTGCATCTCAATGGTGGGCTGGGCAGAGCGCTACACCGGACTCCAATACTTACATCAGGTTGCGCTGACAACACCAGCTGTATGTAGGCCTCTGCAACCTCACAGAATAGCCTCGCCATGCCTTTGACAAGCTCCTCATCGTCATCAAAGTCGTCATCAACATCATTGTCATTGCCACCGTCCCTGCCCTCAGACTCTGCAGCAGTTGAATCAGGTATGTTACACTGCATTGGCAATCAGCGGAGGCAGGAACCTTCCTACCCAGCCTCTGTACAAAGTGTGAAGACAGACAGTAATACAAGTAATCGGATGCAGTGGGCAGAGG
>LWCB01000183.1:0-10045 GCA_001630525.1 Coelastrella sp. M60 | reverse complement strand
AGAGGAACAAGGATGGTTTTGTTAGCTTGTGTCTAGGGAGATGACATTCACCCTTTCGTTGGCAGTGTGGCATGTGTGCCGCTCCTTGACATCAATCAGGCGGTGCACTGTTGCAGTGTGACTGACAAGTTGAAGAAGCCATGACTGACCAGAGCTGTTGTCTACACCGTAGATTGCTTCCTAAACATGCTTGCAAACGATACGAAGCGGATATCTGTGTAAACCAAAGCCTTTGACGGTCAATCATGGTGGGTGCTTTGACAGATTGAGGTTTCTTTCAACAGGCCATGATGGGCAATGAGGCTTCGCAATTGTTTCGCATGATTGTCAGCAATTACATGGTGGTATGCATACGTATGGACTAAAAACGCCTTATGTGGACCGTGAACATCAGGAAGGGTGTCATCATGTTGCTACAGCCTTGAACTACAGTTTCGGTGCCACGCACCACAAAGAACAGGTCTGCAGCAAGAGTTGTTCAGATAGCTGCAGTTCATCATTCAAAACCAGTTACGCAGCGACAGTCAGGTCTGTTTTTACCGCACTAGCTGAAGCCATGGCACCGACGCTCGCAATCACAGTGGCCCTAGAGCACAGCAGCTTTCACAACACAGACATCATCTGCAGATTGCTATGTATCAGCAAAGAAGTGCGCGGCCAGGTGCTAAAGTCATGCGCAGGGCAGCTGCCACTTACAGCCAGCATCGATATCGCAAACGCAGACCAGGCCAATCGGTTGGCTTTATGGATCAAGAGGCACGGGCGTCTCTTGAAAGTGTGGGATTTCCGATCAGATATACATCAGGACATCAATCCCCTGTTCTGCAGTAGATTTTTAACAGCTCTGCAGGAAGCTGCAAAGGAGAGCCCCCTGCTGCTGCAGTCGTTCAGTATGGACTGCAGCGTCACCGCGGCCCTATTGCAGCAGCTCCCAGTGCAGCATCTTACACAACTATCTTTTGTACATGACAGCACGCCCACAAGCGATGAATGCATCCGATCATCCCTGTCAAAGCTGACTAATCTCCAGGAGTTGACTGTGGCGCTGTATGATCAGTTCTTCAACAGCACAGATGCACTGGTTCCGGCACTCAGTGCTCTCAGCAACCTCACTAGACTATCACTCGAAAGTTCAGTCCGCATTGTTGCGCTTTTGCAGCAGCTACCTCAGCAGCTTATTGACCTTGAGGTATTACTGAGACGTGACATGGAGGAGTATTATTGTGACCTGTATGATAGTAGCAACAGGGACTTGCCAAAGAACGCAGTCCAGCTGGGCCATTTGACAGCACTTACACGTCTAGCAGCACTTGAGGATAGTAATTTCATCGTCCGTCAGCATGATGAGCTCCCTCCCAACGTGAAGGCATTGTTTGTGGAAGACTGTCGTGTCTGTCAGCCTCTCCTGCAGCTTAGCCAGCTACAGCAACTCAGCATGTCCTGCAGTACTACTCCAAAAGAGGAACTGCAGCTGCTTAGTCAGCTGACCGCACTGACTGATGTATCACTTTTGTACTACTGTGATTCTTATGATGCAGCAGCAGCAGCATGGACAGCAGTGCCAGGATTGAGGTGTTTGGTCCTTGACTGCAGTCAGCTTGAGTCTGCTCAGCTCACAGATGCGGTTGCAGAAAAGATTGCCAAGTTGACCAGCCTGACAGAGCTTCTTGTGACAGGCCTTGATATGCACAGGCACACTGCAGTGTGCTTGCAGAAGGCAGTTGAGAAGTTGACAGCGCTGAAGACCCTCACGTGCATTGGGTTAGGGATCTGGCAGGGAAACACACCTACCATATTACCGCCCTCAGAAGCACCTCCTGGCAGTTTTGCCAGCCTCCCAGTGTGCAGTACCCTTGCCAGCATCATAGCTGGCTTGCCCAGCCTGAGCAGTTTGAATCTGCGCGGCCCAATGACCAGCGAAGCAGCAAAGATCTTGGCACGAGCTTCTCAGCTCACATACATGTCGCTGCGCGGTTGCAATGTGAGCGATTACATGGTTGAGTCCTTCCTTCCCAACATGCTTGAGCTCAGAAGCCTTGATCTCAGTGGAAACAGCAAGGTCACTGGGAGCTGTGTTGATGTAATACTAGTACATCCACGGCTGGACTACAGCAGCTAACAGAACTTGACTGGCGTGGAACAAGCGTGCTGCCCCATGATGTGCAGCGTCTGACATGCTTAACAGGCCTGAAGGAGTGCAATCCCCCAATTCAATTAGGCTAATGAGGGTTGTTTATACCAGGTAGTAAGACGTCTGATCAGCACAGGTGTACTGCTTCTGCTACTTATGTATGTGGCTTTGTTTGCTTGTTACGTGGCTGCTATGGGTGCAGTACTCAAGTGCATGGCAGACATAAGCAAATGCCGTCTCTGCTGATTTTAATGCAGGTGGCTCCGACTAGTTGTTATCCTCTTAATGTACCCATTCAGCAGCACCTGGTCGATGTTTGAGTCGTATGTAGTCACTGCTGTGGTAACAGCAGCACCTAGCCTACTGGCAGATCTACTTATTTGTTCTGTGCAGCAGAGGATGGCCAGTAATTTGGCTCGTGCAGCAAGATGCAGCAAGATGCATGCAATCATCACAACAGTAAGCTGATGATATTGCTGCTTCTCAGGGGCCGCCACCCAGAAGATCGCTGAGACATGTCGTGGGCTCAGAAACCTCCGCTGGTGATCCTGGTTCTGTTTACCTGTAATAAAGCATCACACACCAGTTCAGTACCTTGAGGGGCATGGGGTGGCGACCCCAGCTTGCCGCGCTGCTGCAAGAGACCAGAGCTGTTGTCTACACCGTAGAATGTTTCCTGAACATGCTTTTAACGATACGGCGATGTCTTCCAAATCAAAAGTTAATTCTGATGGGTGCTTGACAGATGGAGGTGTCTTTCAACAGGCCATGATGGGCATTGAGGCTTCGCAATTGGACCTGCAGCTTCAAACACATGCATTATTGTCAGCAGTTACATGGTGGTGTGCATACGTATGGACTAAAAACGCCTTATGTGGACCGTGAACATCAGGAAGGGTGCCATCATGTTGCTACAGTCATGAACTACAAGGGTCCGCGCCAAAATGACAGTTTCGGTGCCACGCTCCACAAAGAACAGGTCTGCAGCAAGAGTTGTTCAGATAGCTGCAGTGCATTCTTCGGCACCGGTTACGCAGCGACACTCAGGTCTGTTTTTACTGCACTGAAGCTAGCTGAAGCCATGGCACCGACGCACGCAATCACAGTGGCCCTAGAGCACAGCAGCTTTCACAACACAGACGTAATCTGCAGATTGCTATGTATTAGCAAAGAAGTGCGCGGCCAGGTGCTAAAGTCGTGTGCAGGGCAGCTGCCTCTTGCATCCCGCGTTGCTCAGGCAAGGCAGGCAGATCGGTTGGCTTTATGGGTCAGGAGGCACGGACGTCTCTTAAAATCGTGGGTAATCCGGTCAGATATTCAAACGGACTTCAACCCCCTGCTCGTTAGTCATGTTTCAGCAGCTCTTCAGGAAGCTGCAGACGAGAGCCCTCTTCTTCTGCAGTCGTTCAGTATGGACTGCAGCGTCACCGCAACCCTATTGCAGCTGCTCCCGGTGCAGCATCTTACAAACCTATCCTTCAAATATGACAGCACGCCCACGAGCGATCAGCGCATCAGAGCAGCCCTGTCAAAGCTGACCTGTCTTCAAGAGTTGACTGTGCAGGTGCATTTTTCTTTCTTCTACAGCATAGATGCAGTGGTTCCGGCTCTCAGCGCCCTCAGCAACCTCACTAGACTATCACTAGGTGATCCAGTGCACAATGCTGTGCTCCTGCAGCAGCTACCTCAGCAGCTTGTTGACCTTGAGTTGCTACTGTCACGTGACATGGACGATGACTCCGGCCTGTATGATAGTAGCGACAGGGACTTGTCGAAGTACGCAGTACAGCTGGGCCATATGACAGCACTTACACGTCTAGCGACCAT
This sequence comes from Coelastrella sp. M60, assembly GCA_001630525.1. NCBI lineage: Eukaryota > Viridiplantae > Chlorophyta > Chlorophyceae > Sphaeropleales > Scenedesmaceae > Coelastrella > Coelastrella sp. M60. The sequence goes on along the minus strand of LWCB01000183.1, from coordinate 6,087 downwards.
AGCGAATCAAGATGATTATGGCCTCGTCGTCCGTCGACATGATGAGCTCCCTCCCAACATCAAGGCATTGTTTGTGACTGATTGTCATGTCTGTGAGCCTCTCCTGCAGCTTAGCCAGCTGCAGCAGCTCACCATGACCTGCAGTACTACGTTGAAAGAAGACCTGCAGCTGCTTAGTCAGCTAATCACACTGACTGATGTATCACTGACATACTATGATGATGAATATCCCAGCATCCAGCACTCTGATGTAGCAGCAGCAGCATGGAAAACAGTGCCAGGCTTGAGGTCTCTGACCCTCAACAGTGAAACAGATGATACTCAGCTCACAGATGCAGTTGCAAAAGAGATTGCCAAGTTGACCAGCCTAACAGAGCTTGCTATAGTATGTAGGTACATGTACAGGCACACTGCAGTGTGCTTGCAAGAGGCAGTTGGGAGGTTGTCAGCTCTGAGGGCACTAAAGTTGGCCGGGTTCCGCATCTGGCAAGCAGACACACATGCCATAATACCGCCCTCAGAAGCACCTTCTGGCAGGTTTGGTCGCCTCCCAGTGTGCAGCGCATTTGCCAGCAGAATCGCTGGGCTGCCCAGCCTGATCAGTTTGGATTTGGGCAACTTTCAGATGACCAATGAAGCAGCTAGGATCTTGGCAGGTGCTTCTCAGCTCACATACCTGTCACTCTGCAGCTGCAGATTGAGCGATCACATGGTTGAGTCCTGCCTTGCCAACATGCTTGAGCTCAGAAGCCTTCAGCTCAGTGGAAACAGCATGGTCACTGGGGGCTGTGTGGACATGATAGTTCGGTTAAAACAGCTAACAGAACTAGCTTTGCGCTACACCAGCGTGCTGCCCTACGATGTGCAGCGTCTGTCATGTTTGACAGGCCTAAAGGAGTGCAGTCCCTCACCCACATCAGTCTACTGATGGTTGTCAATACCAGGTTAGTACGAAGTTTATCAGTAGGCTGAGGTTTACTGCTTTTGGTGGTTATGTGTGTGGCTTTGTTTGCTTTTGTTATGTGCTGCTATGGGTGCAGCTGTGCTCAAGTGCATGGCAGACATAAGTAAGTGCCATCTCTGCTGATCTTTATGCAGGTGGCTCCGACTAGTTGTTATCTGCCTGCAGTACCCACCCAGCAGCACCTGGTCGATATTTGTATCACATGTGGTCACTGCTGTGGTAACAGCAGCACTTATCTTCTGTCAGCTCTACTTGTTTGTTTTATACAGCAGAGGATATCCTGGGCAGTGGGACTGATGTCCTACACAGCTTCAAGGTGGTAAACTCGACAGCAAAAGCTTCAGATTTCAAAGAGGTATGCCATGTGTTATACATACAGCAGCAGCAATGTTGCTGTCAATACTGCTGCTGCTCCTGCTGGCAGCGACCACTGGGACAGTGCTTACCTCCCAGCCATACACTGGCAGCAGCAGCAGCAGGGGCTTCCATCACAGAGTCTGAAATGAACAGCAGCCTGGGGCTCTTCACAGCCAGCAGCAGATTTGCCCGGTTGATAGTGAGCTGTTGGTGGAGTTGTCAGTGGCTACCTCCCCCAATAACAGCAGCAGTAGTGACAGCTACAGCAGCGACAGCAGCCCTTCAGCTGGGGATTGACCGGTATTGCAACAACAGCATAAATCATTCGGACCTGGCAGCGCGTACTACAAGCACTTGCAGCAGCAGGTTGAGCAGCAGCAGCGGATCGTGGAGTTAAGAAGGCTGAAGCTACTGCTGAATCCATCACCACCACCACCACCTTATGTATTGCACCACCCAGTCTCCAGGAGCTGCTGTCAGCAGCATAAACAGCAGCAGCACCAGTGCATGTCCTGGGACCAACTGCACCAGCTACAGTTCCAATGTCAAGCACTTCAAGAGGTAATGAGCGTATCATTGACAACTTTTCTTTGTGTTATTGTGATGTTGACAGTGTTCGCATGACGTATCTTCCATGGCATGATGTCCTCTGCTCATCTCAGCACCTGAGGCTACCTCAGCAACCATGTGCTTGCAACTGCAACCTTGTCTGTACAAATGAGATGACATAATGTGATGTGCTGTATACATTGCAGGCTCAGGGTGTAACTGCAGCAAGCGCAATGCATCTGACAGCCCTCACTGGGGCGGCCCCACTGGATACTTCACCACCACCACGTCCTCCTCTGCTACCTCCACCTGCAAACCCCGAGCCTGGCTCTCAGGACAACAGCGGCAGCAACAGCGGCAGCGGCATTGAAGATGACAGTGTTGCTGATGACAGAGCCTCTGCAGTGCTGGGTAGGGGAAGAGTAACAAGAATGATGCCATGGGCTTCTCTCTAGGGTGGTGACAGCTACGCACATTCTTTTTCGTTTCCAGTATCACATGTGTGCTAATCTTGACATGTATCACGCGGTGCACTGTTGCGGAGTGACAAGTTGAAATAGCTATGCAGTAGTGACGTCAGGTCGACCAGGGCTGTTGCCTTTACCATAGAACGCTCCTGGACATGCTTCGAAACAACATGGCGCCGATATCTTTCGAAATCAAATCAGTTATGACGGGTGTCCGACAGACTGAGGTTTCTTCAGCATACCGTGATGGGTACTGAGGCTTCCCAATTGGACCTCCTGCAGGGCTACGCATAAGCATCACTGTCAGCAACTACGTGGTGGTCTGCATACAGCATGAATGGAAACGCTTTATGTGGACCTTGAACATCAGGAAGGCTGCCTTCATACTGTCCACAGCTTCCATTGGAACTTGAAGTGCAAGGGTCCGCGCCAAAATGACAATTCGGCTGTTGCGGAGCAACAAAGAACACGTTGGCAGCCAAATTTGTAGCCCAAAACGTTGCAGCCCATTACTCAAACAAGTTGCGCAGCGATGCGGGGGTCTGTTTTTACTCCACCAGCTGCAGCAATGGCAGCGACGCTCGCAATCACAGTGGCCCTTGAGCACAGCAGCTTTCACAACACAGACGTTATATGCAAACTGCTCTGTATCAACAAAGAAATGCGCAGCCAGGTGCTAAGATCGTGTGCAGGGCAGCTGCCACTCACCTCTAGCATTGCCGACGCAGACCAGGCAGATCGGTTGGCTCTATGGGTCAGTAGGCACGGGAGTCTTTTGAAATCGTGGAGGATTTGGTCACGTCTTCAGGGGAACATCGGCTCCCTGCTTGTTAGTCACGTTGCAGTAGCTCTGCAGGAAGCTGCAGAGGAGAGCCCCCTGCTTCTACAGTCGTTCAGTATGAGCTGCAGCGTCACCGCGACCCTATTGCAGCAGCTCCCAGTGCAGCATCTTACACAACTATCCTTCACATATAACAGCACGCCAACGAGCGATCAACGCATCAGAGCATCCCTGTCGAAGCTGTCTAGTCTCCAGGAGTTAACTTTACACTGTTGGTGCAGCACAGATGCAGTTGTTCCGGCACTCAGCACCCTCAGCAATCTCACTAGACTGTCTCTGGGACCCCCAGTGCACAACATTGCGCTCTTGCAGCAGTTACCTCAGCAGCTTGTCGACCTTGAGTTGTCAGCGAGTCGAGACCTGGACAATTATTCCAATTCCGACCTGTACAGTAGCAGGGACTTGCCAGAGTACGCAGTACAGCTGGGCCATTTGACAGCAGTCACACGTCTGGCGACCATAGCGCACGAAGATAATCAAGCCATCATTGTCCGTCAGCATGATGAGCTCCCTCCAAACCTTCAGGCATTGTTTGTGACTGACTGTTGTGTCCATCAGCCTCTCCTGCAGCTTAGCCAGCTACAGCAGCTCAGCATGACCTGCAGTACTACGTTAAAACAAGACCTGCAGCTGCTTAGTCAGCTAACCACACTGACTGATGTGTCACTGAAATACTATGATGATTCTTATCTTGATGTCCAGTACAGTGCTGCAGCAGCAGCAGCATGGACAGCAGTGCCAGGCTTGAGGTCTCTGCACCTCTCCATTCTGAATAATCATACTCAGCTTACAGATGCAGTTGCCAAAAAAATTGCCGAGTTGACCAGCCTGACAGAACTCATTGTAGAAAGCAGGTACATGTACAGGCACACTGCGGTGTGCTTGCAGGAGGCAGTTGCGAAGTTGACAGCTCTGAAGACCCTGACGTTGGCTGGATTGCAAACGTGGCAAGGAAACACACATACCATGATACCGCCCTCAGAAGCACCTCCTGGCGAATTCGCTTTGCTGACAGTGTGCAGTACCTTCGCCTATAGTATAGCTGGCCTGCCCAGCCTGAGCAGTTTGGAGCTGTGGGGCTTCCAAATGACCAACCAAGCAGCTAAGGTCTTGGCAGGTGCTTCTCAGCTCACATACCTGTCACTCGGCCGTTGCGACCTAAGTGATCACATGGTTGAGAGCTTCCTTCCAAACATGCTTGAGCTCAGAAGCCTTGATATCAGTGAGAACAGCAGGGTCACTGGGAGCTGTGTTGACATGATAGCTGGATTGAAACAGCTAACAGAACTTGACTTGAGAGAAACAGGCGTGCTGCTCCACGATATGCAGCGTCTGACATGTTTGACAGGCCTGAAGAACTGCAGTCCCCGGCTCGAACCAGTCTACTGATGGTTGTTCATCCCAGGCTGGTTTGAGGTGTTATCTGTTCCCGGTAGCCAGCAGCTGCCAGCAGCATCAGCACCACCAGCACCAGCACCAGCACCACCAGCACCACCAGCACCAGTGCTTGTTCAAGCACCAGCATCACCAGCTATAGCTCTAGGGTCAAGCTCTGCAAGAGGTGATGAGTGTGTCACTGACAGCATTCCTCTGTGTTCTTGTGTTACTGACATGGCTCAACATGGCAGGATGGCCGCTGGCCATCTCAGCACCTGAGGCTACCTCAGCAACCATGTGCTTGCAACTGCAAACTTGTCTGTATAGAAATTCTAACACCTTCTGCTGTGCGGTATACATTGCAGGCTTAGGGTGCAACCACAGCAAGCTCATTACATCTGACAGCCCTCAAGCCTTGGTGGAAACACCATCATCACTACCACCGCCAAGTCTGCTGCCACCATCACCACTACCACGTCCGCCGCCGGCACCTCCACCAGCAGAACCCACCAGCCTGGCTCCCAGGACAACAGCGGCAATGGCACACACGGCAGCGGTGCTGGAGACAGAGCTGTCGTAAAGTAAAAGAGAAACAAGGATGGTTCTGTGGACTTCTCTCTAGGGTAATGGCATTCACCCTTTTGTCGGCAGTGTGGCATGTGTGCTGCTCTTGACATCGATCAGGTGATGCACTGTTGCGGTGTGACACAAGGTTCGGAGCCTGCTACATGTCCCAGCTTCTTCTTCGGGTGGCGGCCCCTTAGGAGCAGCAGTTGCTTGTTTTATCAGCCAGCATTGCATTCAGTTTGCTGCATGAGCCAAACTTCTTTCACAAGTGTGACAGAGAGTTGGCCCGTGCAGCAAGGTGAAGCCAACAAGTAGCCATGACTGATTAGGGCTGTTGTTGACACGGTAGCCTACCTGAGGCTTCCTGGCCATGCTTCTCATTAACACGACGCGATCCTTTTTGGTCTAGGATCGGATTTGATGGGACCTTGACAGGTCAAGATTTCTTCTGGCATAGGTTTGGGAGGCTTTGTGATGGTTGGACCTACTGCGAGATGCATAACCATGTTCTCTCCTCTTCATGTATATGGAATGCTTTGTGTGTGCTTCTATGTTTCTTATACACATGCACTGTCGGCAACCAATTGATGGTCAGGTTGGCATATAAGTAACGTGCGTATAAGGCCGGCATGTTCGGAAGTTGTGTCCCCATGAGCCACTGGTCAGCTGGCTCTGACGGGTGAAAACCCGTATTTGGTGGTAGTAGTAGTAGTAGTACATCTTGCATATGGACAATCTATGTGGACCATGAAACATTAGGACCATGAATATTAAGAAGGGTGCCATCATTCTGCCAACAGCTCTAAATTGCAGGTACAGCAAGTGCCTTGGAAGGGTCCGCGCCATTTTGACAGTTCGAATGTTATTCCTAAACGCAATTACTTTGAGCCGCTTGAGGCACGTGTTTCGCACTGGAAACCATCAAAACCATCAGAACCATCAGCCCTCTTGACCGTCACTGTTCG
>LWCB01000182.1:0-12614 GCA_001630525.1 Coelastrella sp. M60 | reverse complement strand
TGGCCGTCCAGTACTTGTGCTGCAGAAGAACAACATCGTGCCAGAGCACCACAAGCAGTTTGCAGTGGACTACAGCTTTGGCTTCATGGCATTGATCAGGGAACCACTGTTGCTGGTGTCAGGTGCGACACATCGCTGCAGACTGCAAGCTTTGCTCACCTCAGGTTTCCATATCTGATGTGCCATACTTGCTTGTGTGCGCACACTATCAGAAACGGCAGCTTCCAAAGTAGCAATCTTGACACATTCTGGGTGATGTGCTCAAATGCTCAGTAGGGTACTGTGTGCACTGTGCACCACTTGCGTGTCCTGCAGCCTTTGCTGCGTTCTTTGTCCTGGTATCTGTTTACAACCGCCTGGACTTCACCATCACCCGTGATGAGCGCTGGCAAGAGGAGCAGGCAAAGGACAAGGCACTGGGAATACTGCAAGGGCTGGCAGCAGTATGGGACAGTGAGTTCTGTGAAATGCCTGTGCTGTGAACTTGCTTACAGACATTTGTTACTCACAAGCAGCTGCTGAGGATGTCCAACAAGCTGATGGTAACTGTTTGTGTGGCCTTTTTGCAAGTGCTACTGCAACCGTGTTGACCTACTTACATGTGGCTTTCAATTCTGCAGATCCCCTTTTCACATGAATTGTTTTGCTCTCGTTTTATACTGAGTTAGTAATCCTCATTACATCAGCAGAGAAGTGGATGGTTTTCCTAATAGCCATCCAACATTGAGTGGGAGTGCCTAACCCTGCACATACTGTTGCTGACAGGTGAGGCTGATCTCCTGGAGAAGATGATTGATCTGGCTCGCATGATCAGCAATGATGCCTCAGCACAGGTGGCACAGAACAGACGTGCAGAGCTTGAAGCAGGTCTCAAGGACAAGGAGCAGCAGGTGTGGTCCACAGAGCCGCAGCTGACAGAGTCTTGCCTGCATCACTACGACTGCATTGTGGCAGCATTCATCCTGATTATCTGCAGCTTAGTCTTGAATGACCTGCAATGTGTCCAACAAGCTGAACTGATGTTATGTTGTCGATGGTGTTAAACTGTAGGCCAAGTCCCTGCTGAAGCAGCTAGAGGATCTGTCACCCAAGTCAGCAGCAGGAGCAAGAGATCACGGGGACAAGGTCAAGGCTCTGCAACAGAGAGCTGTCAAGCTGGTGAGCAACATAAGTGGTAATCAGCTGCAGCGCCAGCAACATGGGTTGACATTGTTGTCTGCCCGGCCAGACAGTGAACTGAAGCTCTGCTTTGGCGAATCAGCTGCTCTATATGCTATGTGGTGGTCATAAAAAATATCAACCTCAATGCAGCTCATATTCGCTTCAAAGGTTGCTGATGGCCTGTGTGCATCATGATTGTGCACAGTATGACAGCGGGCTCTGAAATATGAAAGACTTAGCCATGCAACATATAAGATGCCCAAAATAGCTATACAACATGGAAGTATGTTGACTGCAGCTGTGTGATTTTGTGGCAGCAAGAAGACATTCACTATGAATCTGCTCACCTGCTTATGTTGTCTGCTGCTCGTTTGTTACACAGCTTGCTGACAAGGCTGAGCTCATCAACAAGGGCACAGCAGCTCATGAGGCAACCACCAAGGTTGCTGGTGTCACAGATCAGCTGCTGGCTGCTGTCAAAACCTGGGTGACTGAAGGGGCGAAGATGGCACAATAGGAGAGTGACATGAAAGCAGCATGTTCAGTAGCTCTGTATGCAACTGGACGTAGCATTGCATGGTGGTTTGCAAGCTGCTGCACAGTTGCATTTGCAGTAATAACAGCATGGTAAGATGAGATGTGGATAAGACACTTCTCTCAGACTTCAAGACAAGTGCCCGGCTCTTGAGCTGTCCTTCGATCAACATCCTGTCAACAACTGTTGTGAAAGAAAGTTTAACTCATGCAGCAAAGTGAATGCACATACATATAACACCCGCTGCTTGCTAGTCGCTGTCATAGCCGATGCCTGATCCTGTTGTGGGAGGAGAATGTGGGTTGTGCTGTAAGAGAATGCGGTTTACTTGCCCAATGAGCCTGTCCTTGGCTCGTCCAACGGGCTAAAGTTACTCATGTAACTTTCAAACTCGAATGCAATGCTGGCTGATAAAACAAGCAACTGCTGCTCCCAACAGCTGTTGTGGCCAGACGTCATGGTTGATTGATTCGAATCATGCTAGGCTTGTGAGTTCAGGCTTCTTTGCATCTGGGTTGTAACAACTTGTTCCTGCAGTGTGTGATTGCATGTAGTGCGACCTTACCACGCAAAGCCACAAATGGTTTCATTTGCTTGTTGCAGTAGTGGTGTTACCCTCGAGGCCGATGAATTGAACAGGTAGCATGGCTTGTGCAATGCATGCGCATTGACTGCAATGATAACAGACTCTGTACGGTACCCTTGAGATTATTGCCTATTGGCAAGAGTTCCGAAACTGTTCCACTGTTCAAGACAGTCTTGAGATTGAGCAGGGAAGAAATCCGCTCATCAGCAATTCATAGGACGCTCATATGATATCAGCATCAACATATCATTCAACCGAGTCGACTATGTAGTAAACATGCTCTGTTAGAGTTGCATCGTGTTCTTGCAGCCTCTGTTCACATGTCTGGAAAGGCATGGCAAGTATCATTGGCAATATAATGCATACTATGCGGCATACCGGCACCGTGACATTCACCAGCATGCACACTTCCCCCACACATGGACAGACCATCACAGGCTGTGGTAAACAACCCTACTGGCAATGGCACTCAGTTTAACAGCACCAAACAATTTCGCGCACGTAATTGCAGCGCTGCTGATTGCTGGTCACCTGAACTCCACAGACAGCATCGGGACAATGTTCACTGATCAAAAACACCCGACGAGTGTGCACTGGTGCACTGAACACAACACAATTCCCATGCACCTGATGAGGCTTTCACCAGCCGAAACTAGTCGTCAGTTGTAAATTTACGCACGTACGTTCGGCTTACCACCGCTGTCTGGGTCGCTGGTTTACACTGCCTGTATAACCATAGTTTCCTTTGAGGCAAGCACCAACAAAGCCACCCCGCCATGTAATCCGCATTGTGCAAGCATAGGCAGCTCAATGGCTCTGATAGAGACAAGACTGATATGCTATTATGTAAAAACCAACCCCAACCTCAGAACAAAGCTGGCAGCTGAGTGGTTTGTCAGGGCGCGACACATGTGATCACAATACATGAGAAACCTGCTGTATGTGAGTATCTAATGTATTATATCGCATGTGCTGTATGCAGCCCATAGCACACCACTATGCACTACCCACTCAGGCAAGAAGCGGGTCATTGCCCAACATTCAAAGTACCACCTCAAAGAAACTGCATATCCCAGCAGTCAAATCTTGTACGCCTCTGTCAGTGCCACTTGCTGCAAGCTGATTGCAAGATGCAATTGGGGGGTCCTAGGAGCTAAGCTGATAAGTAGCCTCGTGAGCACAGTATGAGGGTGATGGGCAGTAATGTACCTGCATGTACAAGCAACAGCAGCATGTTTCTGTAAGTACACAGAGGTTAGCACTGACAAACATGATGTGTGATGACAGAACAGTCAGATATAAGCAGGATGGGTCCATGGCGTGTCAGGTGGTACTCGTGACATCAAAGAAGATCAGAGCGAATCCGACTGTGTGAGTTTGTTTATCATCAACCACGCCACAGCTGCAGCACATTGACCAACATGCACCAGTCCTCAGTGACAAGAAACAACCAGCCATTGTTCAGAACAGCGGAGAAGTTGTCGTCTCCGGCCACCTTTAGTAGGGAGCCTGCAGATCTGTTGAGCTTGAAATTCCAATTCATCACCACAAAGGCTGGGCCATGGAGCAATTTAAGACCACTGACACAAGTTGATGCTCACACCAAAAGCATGTAGACTCACGAAGGCTACTATGCCAGATGAGACCATATCGAACAAAACTTCACCAAGCACAGGCAGACGCACTCACAGGTGACAGACCACTGAACACCACCCATCGCCACCACCACTACAACTGCCCCAGCAATCATTGATGCCAGCCAAAAGCAAAGAACAGCACGAGGTGTGTCAGATAGAGCTAATTTCTGTCCACACGAACCCACCGGCCTTTGGTGGTTTCAGACAGGGATAACAGTTTTCACATCCCTCACAGGCCTCGCACTGTGCTATGCACGTCAACGAAGACACATCGCAACAATAACATCCATTCTTCGACTTAGTGACAAAGAAAATTGTTGATGTATGACCTCAGAGGTGCGACAATATGAGTGGGCTTCACCTGTTCCTCACCTGGCTATGCAGTGGGCTTTCACCACTGTTCAGGGCATCGAGTACGAAACATCTTCATAATACATAGGACAAAATCGGGCGATAAGTTGCTCTGTTCTACTGGCCGAGATGCTGTCCATGTTTAGGAGGAGGTCTGAGGTGAGCGGCTTGTGGAGACAACCGATGGAACATCTTGCGAGGACTGGGCATAGTGGGCAGACCCCTTTTCACCACCGCCCAACGAAGAACATCTTCATTATTACGCATCTCTGCTTTGATCTCGGTCAGAGCTTCTGGCTTGACGGCGAAGTCCAGTTGCCAGATTTGCGCCTGCAGGAGAGCGACAGGTACAACAATCAAGCGGTAAGCAAGGCAATCCTGGTGTAAACATGGTACATTTCCTGTCTATTACTCCAGTAGATGACTTGCTGGGTTGAACCTGGACGTTTACGCCGTCTATGAGGGAGACTGCAGCAGATCCCTGTGTCTACCTTATCGTATATGCCTTGCACGCCTCTGATCCTGTATGCCAGCCCCTGCTCGCCGTAAGATTGTACGTGCGTGATGACACCACCCTGTGAGTACACCATATTGCCAACCTTTGAGATCATGCGCTGCACCTCCTGCTTGTTAAGCAGGGGGCGTGCAAGGCACAGCAACTCATACAGTGGCATGCTGTTGTGCGAGTGAACCTGAGACATAAGCGTATACGCCTGGGACTCCGTGCTCAGCAGGATATGGGCGCTGTGAGGCCGCAATAGACAGCAAAGACCTATGACATGTAACACAAGGGCGGCAAGGTCGTTGTACTTGCCGCATTGCAGCTTCACAATGTACGGTCGTCACAGTAGCGGACTTCTTCAGCGTGACTTGCAAACACTAGCACGTGCATACTTAGGGACTGTGCTGCGTACGCATATGTGCTTGCTGCTACAATAGTTTGTTCTACGGCCGCAAGTTTATACAGGTTTGAAATAGGTTCCGATTGGTACCGCCTATCGGCGTACTGCCTTTACAACTACAAGATGGTCGTCACTTGATCGGTGACACACACTTGGACTTGCGTTTGCTTGGCGGCAAAGCCTCTATCGCAACTAGTGGAACGTAGGACTGCAAGATGTCGAAATCAACAATGGTGGGTGCAGTCAGAACAGCAGCACATGCAGGACATGAACAGCTAAAGCTGCAACTGCAGGCCAAGTCTCTGCACATGTGGAAGGCAATATGGCATAGCCAGAAACCCGTCAACAGCAGCCACAGATGTCTCACACTGAAAACCTGCTCAACTATGTAACTATGCAGCTGTCCATGCTGATGTGCTTGCCAGCATGCATGAGCCTTGTGGTTCATGCTGCATGCCCAAACGACCTGCTTATAGACCATCAGCCAGACTGCTTACATGTAGGCCGCCTTGCTGTATGACGTATCAACAGCAACCAACCTGTTGGCTTCAGCATTGTGATGCTTCACTCGTGCTGTTGCTGTGTCTTTATGTTTGTTGGCTACTCCGGAACACATTGCACACCATAGCTCTGCTTTATTCCAATGTCATGACCTCACAACATTCTGCAAGCCTTTTCTTCTAAGCATGTCCCAACTATCCGCGTGAAATCTTGCTTCAAGCCACAGCATATTATGTCGTGAAGTCTAATGTTTATCCTGTTTCTGGTACGATGCTTATACAGGCACAGCCCCTTGCAGCATCCACCTCACCTCGTTTCACACTTGCTGGAATGCGGTACAACATTAGACCATGCCCCATAGTGCCAGTCAGAATGGTATCAAGTCTGCTTAGACCTAGGTTCACCAGATGCCCCTTCTCCTGCAGCAGCAGCAGTAGCAGCAGCAACAGCATCAGTGCAAGGAGTAGTAAACCCTTGGCAAGCAGGCATGGGGCCCTCAACATTGTCAGACTTAGTAGTAGCAGCAGCAGGGCTGTATCACTTGGCAGTGTCAGTAAGAAACGAGATGCTTATCTGTTTGAGGTTATGTGGGAAGATAATGACAAGCCTCAGACCTTCCAAACAGAGCAGAGCATGATGGCCAGATACAATCACCTGCTCAAGGAAAGCCGACTCATGGCAACACTGAGGTAAGGGAGCCAATTACTGACTGTTTGTGAGGGGCAGCAAATTGATATGTAAAGTGACAGTTGCTCAAACTCGTGCTGCGGCCTAACCCATGCAAAGTCTGACTTTCAACTTATAGTGGCTACTTCACGAACCACGGCTGCTGTGTCTGAAGTGGCCACTATAAGTTGGAAGTCAGACAGAAGGAGTTCTGTTCAGTAATGCTAGCCTTCACACCTTCCGCGCCATCTGGTTATCTCCTCACACAACTGTCGTTGCTGCTGCTGCTGCTGCTGCTGCTGTTCTTTCAGTGCTCGCAAGCGCTTTGAGCGTCCTCGTGACAAGCTCCAACGTGAACGAATGGAGCGCATTGAATACATCAAGTGGCAACGAAAGCAGGGCGCCTACCTGCCTGAATCATTAGAGAGTGAGTCACAGAACATAGATACTGGCTTACAACATGTTCATCAATATCAGGATATAAACTTAAACAATCACACAAGCCATGTGTTGCTAGGCTCGCTCCAATGATCAACAAGACGAAGAATGCATTACATCTTCCACAATGCTGCTGATGGCAGTATTGCTATGGCTGATAGGTAGTTCATACGTACGATGCTGCTGAGCTGCTTTACAGGCCTAGCTTGTAGATTGCCTTGTCCCTGGTCTGCCCTATTTTGCTGTGCTGCTGGTACCAAGAATTCATTTCTTCAGTTCATCTGCAGCTGCTGACATGTGTCACATATCTGTTTATTTTGTGTTTTATGTTTGTTGCTTTTGTTTGTAGGTGCTGGTGGTCAGGAGCAACGACTTGAGGAACCATTCTTTGATGTGTTTGGACTAGCTACTGATGGTGATGAGTACCAGGACACAGCAGCAGCGGCAGCAGCAGCAGCAAATGCTCAGTTTGTAGAGCAGCGACTGAACTACGGGCATTATGCAAATAATCCGGCCAACATACTGGATCTGTCTCAGTTTATGAACGACTTTGATAGCAGCAGCAGCAGCAGTGAATCAAACATCTGGGGTGGTTACATGGACCAACAGGTGCCAGCTGGTGCTGGTGTTAGTGGAGTAAACCCTCCTGGGGATTATGGGGGTTATGTAAACCCAGGTGGTTATGTAAACCAGGGGAGCTTGTTGTATCCTGTGATGGCGCATCCGGATACCGCTGCTGCTGCTGCTGCTGGTGTTAGCAGTAGTGGAGGCCTCCTGAATATGGAGCAGTTTGCGGCAGCAGGAGCAGCTGGTGGAGGTCAGCAGCAGCAGCAGCAGCCATACATGGACTTGGATCCTTCAATAACGGGGTTCATGACTTACCATCAGCAGCAGCAGCAGACATCAAATGACTTGGCTCACCCTGAGATGGGTGCTGGTGTTGTTGCTGGTGGTACGGACTGGGCAGCATGGACGAATCAGACGTTGTCAACAGCTGCCGCTGGCCCTCAAGCTGCAGCAGCAGCTTCAGAAGATTCAGCTTTCACCATGCCGCCGTTGCCGCCCGTGTTGCCACTATGGCAGCAGTATGACGTCAACCAGCCCTTATTGGGGACATCAGGTGATGTAGATGCCCAGCAGGAGCAGTTAGACAAGCTGTATCAGCAGTATGAGCAGCTGCTACTTCAGCAGCAGCAGCAGCACCTGCAGCAGCTGCAACAACAACCAGAGTTTGCTACCATTCAGCAGCAGTGGCAGCAGTGGCAGCAGCCAGAAGCAGGGCAGCAAGTGATGGCATCTCCTTTGGCAGCAGCAGCAGCAGGAGGAGACTCTGATCTTGCACCTGACAGTCAGGCTGTGATCTCAGAGCCAATGCTGCCTGAATATGAACCTGCTGCTGAGCCAAGCGCTGCTGTGCAAGATCTGCAGCAGCTACTATCATCTGCTGCTGAGCCAAGCGCTGCTGTGCAAGATCTGCAGCAGCCATTATCAACAGCTGCTGCTGCCGTCAGCACAGGTGTAGCAGATATCACACCAGCAGCACTGCCTAGTGTTGAAGTACAAGAACCACCACAGGTTTCTGCTGCTGCTGCCGCCGTGAGTGTTATTGAGCAGCAGCAGCCAGCCAGCAGCAGTGCAGCCATGTCGCCTGCTGCTGCTGCTGTCAATGCTGCTGATATAGAGCCCCGCTCAGATGTTGCAGGCAGCAGACAGCCGTCCAGGCGACAGCTGGGATCCAACAAGCCACGACAGCAGCGCAGGCAGCCGCAGCAGCAGTCTGCACAGCCAAGAGGCAAGCAGCAGCAGCAGCAGCCTGCTTTCAGTGCTGCTGCCACTGCCGCTTCGCTCCAACAGGCCCAAGCAGCATTAGCGGCAAGCATGGAGAAGCTTCAGGCTCTAGATGCATTGCTTGCCGCTCGAGGCCTAGCACCACAGCAGCAGCAGCAGCAGCAGGTTGCGAATGATGTTTCTGCCAGCAGCAGCAGCAGTAGTGTCGTTCCCCAGGGTGACAGGCAAGCTTATGATACTGGTTCAGGCAGCAATGATCGTGTCAGGCAGTCTTCAGGGCGTAGCAGACCCTCTAATGGCAAGAGATCGATGCAACGGGTCGGGTCTACTGCTGCAGCGGCTGTCAAGACTAAAGCAGTGGACCCAAAACCTCGTGACCTGTCTGCAGTATCATGACAGAGGTTTTGGTCATACAGCTGCCTGGGTGTGGTGTGTATCGGTGTCCTTGTTATGGCTTTAATCACAAGCATTGTGGGAAAGTACCAGTAGGATTCCTTAGTTTCACCACGAACAGCAGTCATGACACCTAGGACGGTTGACGGCACTACCCGGTCCGGTTCTGCACCAACCTGAGGTAGCTTTGTACCTACAAGTACTTTGTGTTTGTGTCTCTGGCCCCTCTTGAACCTATTCATGTTGACAACTGTTGTATCATTGTTATTTGCTGTTCTTTGACTATCATAAAGACGAGTGTTGTTGACGTTACAGTTGATGCTGCATCGCAAACACAACTGCAGGTAATCTCATGACCGTCATACCAGTGGAATTGCACGGTGCTTTGCGCTGTTGAGCTATCCGCTGCAAAGTGACAGAACATTTTACGTAAGGAAACTGCGCAGTGCTTGCTGCCTTCCTGTTGCTGTACTGCTTCAAAGCTGATCTGTGCCCTTGTATAAACAATATGGTAAACCTTCACCTCTTGTATTGGCCAGTTTTAAGAAGCTTGCTTTGCCATTGCATTGTTGGGAGGTATGAAACCCAAAACAAACAAACATGTGAACCCACTCCGGCCATACATATGAAACCCAGTTGACTTTGTCTGAACTGGCAGCTCTGATGGTACCATTGCAAGTGCAGGCAACGAGCAGCAGCTGTGATCATCATGATGGCACTAACCGCCACTGGAAGTTTAACTGATCATTGCATATGTAGCGGGGACAGCGTACTGCTGTAAGGGGGCCTCCCTACCATTATACTTGACATGTTGGCAGGTATCACACTCGGAGAGTCTTTTCTGCATCAGCAGTAACAGGAAGCTTCCAGCTTAAGCCTTCCGGGAAGTAGGCTACCCTCTCCGGCCACGTGGCCCTTGAATTTTTGAACCCTGGCTGGCTGAGCCAGCCACACCACACATCAAAACCACGTGTCAGAATTGCTGAGCCAGAGTTGCACGATGCAACCGGAGATGGATACTTTTGAAAGAAATGTCTGCTACAGTTACCACTGTAGCTGCTGGCACCTCCCGCAGTAGTACTATATGCGCTGATATGCACCTCTGGAAAGAACATACGCAACAACAGAGATGATTCAGAATTTTGTTTCATATCAAGCAGGCACTCCGTCGGCATTGTTGCATGGATGACTGTTACCATCAGCAGCCAGCCACACTTCTGCAGGTACAACCTCAACCACTGCAGCTACTGGTGGTCCAGCACAACTAGTTGTTGTAGTTTGGACCATCGACATGCCAAACTTGGTCTAGAGTGCACCATTATATGCGCCCTAAGCATGCAGACAGCTCTAAACACAAACACAGGAGCTTGTAGTTGCAATCTCTAATACAAGGTGAACATTGCACATGCACATATGCTGTGCACTGTGTACTCACCCTTGTATGATAAACGCACAGCATTGCAGCTGCAAGCATCCAATGTTTGATACATGAGTACTTCCATGTTGATGAGTTTGATAGAAGGCGCAGACAGAAGACTGTTCAGGGACAGTGACAGCTGTTTCCTGGACACCACAAGGCTTGCCTGCTGCTTCAGCATTGATTTTCGCAAAGAGGTGGGCTCAGTGGAACCTCAGTCATAACAACACATGCACACCCTACACAAGGCAACCCCACACAAGGCAGGCAATCCCGGGCCCATCTACAGTTCTAGCCACTGTCTTGCTAAGCCCCTACCTACATCTACAGTCGCAACTCAGTACATTGATGGCAACCATGAGTACAAGTAGACTGCCAATCAACATGACGTATCTAACAAATCAGCCAGACCACATGATGCCCCTCACCACCACCTTAACCTGAAGTCTAACAAGTTCTTCCACATGTGAGGCGGCGAACAACACCAAAAGTGAGCCTTGCCTGTGGTCTCAGTCCCTGAAACCTGCTGCATAGAAGAAACAACCTTCACAAACTATGTCACCTCACCAGAATCCGATACCTGCTACGCCAAGCCACTGCTTGTATGAGACGTCTTGTGCACCAGGTTAAGCTATGGGTGATCTTCACACACGAGACATAAGACAATACCCCAGAATCTCATATCACCCACAGTTCTTAGCTGACCTGCACAAGCGCCATCTAGGGTGGCCGCTTACAGTACCTGGTACATGCATGCATGGGCTCACTTGTTGCCATAAGGTGAATGATCTAATCTGCGCCTTCGCACATCATCGTCCCACACAGCATATGCGTCCTACGAATAGCACAGCTGCAGCTGAACAAATATCTGATACCAATGCAGTGCATTAAACCTAGGTGATAAGCCGGCAACCACAGCTTGGTTGCAACATGTATGAAACCACAATGGAGACCACACAATCTAAAGTCACGGATCGCTTTGTCAAAGAGCCACAGCATGAGTATAAAGGCAACGCACACAACACCAGCAAAAATCGCTGTAATAAAAAAAATGCAACATGCGCCTCACACCATGCACAATGCAACACGGCAGAGTAAGCTTCATTCATCAGCAACATGCTGACAGTGCTGGACAATGCCAACAAGTGTGCACATGATACAAGCACACTGTAAAGACCGCAGCGCTGCTAGAAAGACATAAGCTACAACATAGAGCAGCACAGGCAGAATTCATAACGGCGGCCAGCATCAACCATGTATGTCACAATCAGTACACACGCCAAATCACAACCAGCTGAACACCTCACACACGGCAGCAAGTGCACAGCCCAACTATTGGACAAGGGCATGCTGCTGTAGATTAGTGGTGAGGCGCCAAAGCCGCCTGCAACCAACCAGGTTCAGATAAGAGGCAGCAGTGTGAATGACGTATACAAGCAAGCTGGCACAATCATGGGCATGTGACCAGACTTCTAACCCACATGGAGACCACCAGCCCTGCCTAACATTTGCATGACATGAAGAATGCCGATGACACTATTCAGCATGCACAAGATCAAAAGATATGCAAGACATTGTGCTGCCAACGCAGCTGGTACATGCTGTATCTCTCACCAAGTGATGCCCAATGTAACATACAGAATCCAACCAGACAGCCATAAGGCAACCACTAGATGCTATGTTTGCCAGTGGATGAGACACAAAAGGTTACAGTGGTATAAGCAGCACATACAGCAAAAAGGCAAGCAGGATGAACAACACTTTGGCGGCCACGCTATGTGCCTTGCAAGACTTTGCATCAACAGCACCAAGCCGTCAGACCTGCCAAACGCTGTACCACATTATGCATGCATGGTGAACCTGTGATCCAGTGAACCTGAACTGTGACCAAGCATTGCTGTCATTTACCACTTGACAACATAGTGACCCCTCATTGACTGGCTGAATGTGCAGCCAAACATCAGGAACGTTGACAAGATAGCAGGATGACTTGCTGCAGGTGACACACCTGAACTCCTACCATTGCTGGCATGTGTAAGACACATGATGCAGCAGAAAACAACACCAACACCTATACAAGGTGTATGACGACACAAGCAAGACATGACTGGGCTACACAGAGAGCAGCATGCCAGACAAATAGAATGCTGTGCTGGGAGTGCCAGACAGCAGGATTGAGCAGTACCTGCAAACTCCACATGTAACATGGCAACATGCACATGCTGGACTGCTGTTCAAG
>LWCB01000179.1:0-21763 GCA_001630525.1 Coelastrella sp. M60 | reverse complement strand
CAGCAGCAGAAGCAGAAGCTGTGGGAGGATGTTTTTAACACACATTGGCAGCATATCATTAATTAAGTCACAGGTTTACAGAGTTGCGTTTCTAATTGTCATAGAGTCTCTGTTAGACAGCAGCTGCAAAACTCTGTGCAACATGAGACAGCTGTCACACAACTTGGAGTATGCACTGGTATGCTTGACAGGCTTGTCAAAAGGTGGTTCATAGATACTAGGCCACTGTGATCTTCTCTTCACATCAACCAGCTGCAAACCATCATGATGTTCTGGGTGCTGTGCTTTGCTGAGCTAGATGGTAGCTTCATAAGTTGTGCTGTTGTCACCCACCTCTATGCATATCAGCCTGGGGCAGGTTCAGCCGAGTTGAATAAGGTCCCAGCCTGCGAGACCAGCAGCCACTGCCGCAGCAGCAGCAGCAGCAGCAGCAATGGGTTGGTCACTTGGTGTGTAGATCATTGACAGTGATGCAGCTTGATGTTGTTCATTCCTCCCTTGACCAGGCAAGGGCTGTGCTGCAGCAGCAGATGTTTGAGCACTGTCGTTGTTGCGACGCAGGTAGGTAAGCCCTCAACATCATCATGAGCAATCACTAATCATTGTAAAGACCGTTGTAATCAACAAAGCAGCAACTCACAGTGCAGCTTCGCAAGCTGCATTGTCTCAAAGAGCAGGCTGCTAGCGAGACTACACTGCAAACTGCTGATTTGTTGATTACAAATCCTTTTCCTCGGACAGGCACTAATATTCCACGTGAACAGCATATGCTTTTGCTGCTGTATATGCGACCAAAGCGCCACAAAATGAATTGAGATGGTACAGCCGCATCAAGCAGCACCAGCACATCACCTTCATCAGCACTCCTCTCTCTCCATCAGTATGCTCAGTCGGACCAATCCCCCCCGCCAACCTGGCTGCTCTGATTGAGCGCATCTGCTGCTCCAAGTGCTCTTATGTGCACGGCACATAAAAACACCTGCAGAAGGAAATGCAGTGGCTGGAAGTAGTCCCAGTACACGGGTCAGGAAATGATGACACAGAGTTCTCTTGGTGGGGACAGGAGCTGGTCAAGGCGCTTCCACTTGGTCAATTCTGTAAAGGACAACATGCTGGACAATTGCAGCGTCCTTTTCCTGTGAGATACCACAGGCGTTGTGTCAAGTGCATGGACTATGCCAACTGCAGAGCAACAGTAAAATGCGGTCATTAGACAACATGCATCATTCTCAGTTGCATCTACGATTGATGTACCGCAATCGTTTGAGGCTCTGGGCCTGTGCAAACCACTTCAACGGGTAAACAGCAACTTGAGATGAAAACTGAATGCGCTTATCAACTACAGATGCGACTGACCCTACATTTGGTTGCCTGAAATCAACAGCATGAGCCATGGCTGAAGAAGAAAGTCCTACAATACAGGTATGGCACCCTGCCAGTACAGAAGTTGTTGTTCAGAATGAAAAAAGCAGCCACTCACAACTGCCTACTATGTAAACAACCTGATGGTGGCCATCACGCTGTGAGCGCTTGTCCTGAACTATTCAGAGCAGCCATCCTGAGACACCATGATGCCGGCACAGAGATACTAAAGGCAATAGCACAAGGAGACAGAGGAGGCGAGATACTTCTATTAGACGTTGGCGCACGCAAGAGAATCTTCACAACACAGCCGTCAGCAAATACTAGACACTGCAAAATGCCAAAAGATCAATGCCTGCCGTCTAGTATTCCCAAGAACGTCAGACAGGTGTTGTACACATGTGAAAGCATTCCTGACATACTGATGTATGTGTACCATCCGGGCCAAAAACCATCAAGAGTGTTCACAATTGTGGAGATAAAATATGCCGGGACACAGACACACATGCACAAACATCTAGAGCAGAAGCCCAACATGCAGCGCTTGCTGAAAACATATCACAAGCAGACTCAGACACAAAGGTAATCAGACACAATCTTTTGATAGGGGTATCCGGTTCAATCTACAAGTCATTCACATCAGACATGGAGCAGTTAGGAGTGACAGGATCGGCACTGAAAGGCCTGTTGAAGCGACTGCACTATCAGTCAATCAAGCACCTTGGAAGAATATGGAAATACAGGACCGCCAAGCTCACAGCCAAGCAAGATCCCAAACAAGCAAAAGCCAACAGACGCAAAAGACAGGAAACATATGCTAAGACACCATCGCATAGAAAACACAAACGGCGCAGAAAACATTGTTAGTACGTACACTCAGCATCACCCTAGGGGGATGCTGAAGTAGGGGGCGTGAAGGTCAGAAGGTCTGACCTGATGGCCAGGCACGTCCCCTCCTGAAATTACGCCTGTGCCATATGGCACTGCGTGTAGTCTCTCTTTTACTCTCTGTGTGCTAGCAGCACATGTGATAATTGTGTAACTGAGTTGTGTGCCAGCTAGAGCAGTATCATAAATTGATCCAGGTTGTGCAAAGAAACAGCTTGGCACCTGAACACTGGGCTGCTGCTGCTGCTGCTGTTGTGGTGATTGCACCTTGGTCCATGCAGTGCTGTAGGACACTGGCTTGCACTTGAAAGAAGGTTGGGCCTTGCGGTCATTGACAAGGAGAGTGCTCGACGCCATGTGCAAGGAAGGCTACCCTGCAGGAGGTGACATCACTGGTTCACTTGTGATGCCATTGATTGTTGAAGGAACCTGCTATCAGATATCTACATGTCCTTGTGGGCACACGCAACATGAAGACTTTACTCGTGTGCTAGACATATGCCATGCAATGATAATGTGTATCCACCTTCTGCCCCTGCTCCTTCTGCTGCTCGTCCTGCCGCACTTGAGGTTATCTGCAGATAAACACGACAAGCTGCCCCTCAGTGGATGTATCAAGGACAAGCAAGGCCAAGCAGCTGAGGTGGGTGCCTTCTTAGCTCAGCGGCAGCATACCCTTGTACGCGCAACCTGCCATGCGCTTTGCCCAGGGTGTTTTCTCAAACCCTGTGAATGCAACCCAGCAGTGTGCAACCTGTTTCTTGTTATAGGTAACAGAATAAAGCGTTCTGCAACCAAGAATGATTAAATCGTAAATTTTATGACAAAACTGGCTCCGGTCAGCTGCTTGCAAAGTGTTGTCATGAAGCTCCAAGCTGAGTACAGTTATGGAGTTCATGCACAACACTTTCCTCAACTGCTGGCAAGGACAGGTGGCAGAATTACTAGCTCTTACTAAGTTGACCGGATGCAAACAGCTTGACAACATGATTCAAACTTGGCATGTAGCAATAACATGATGCATCTCCTCCTAGTTGCAATGTGCATGCAGCAGGTCATCTGACACACCTGGTCTATCAACAGCAAATACAGCTACTGATATACCCATCATACCAATGGTGACAGGTATCAAAGCAGCTATGTTGGATGTAGTCAGCCGGGCTGCTTTCTGTTGCTTTTCTACAGTAAACCACCAGAAGCGAACACGTTTGCAAAGCCGCGAGCTCCAAGATGTCTGCTGAGAACTACATGAACTCTTTCAAACTAATGGAGCAGTGCTCATGTAGTTCTTCAGCAAACATCTGATTAAGAACACTGAAGAAGGTCGACCACCATGCTTGGCCTAGCTTGGGGCTTAACGCCAGGGTTTATCACATGTTGATGTTTTGATTTGCATTCAACACAAACATTGTCATACTCAACAACATACACGTTGAATGTTATCATGCTGATGCTGACTCTGTCATTATTGCTGCTGCTGCTGCTGTTGTGTTGCTGCTGTTGTGTTGCTGCTGCTGTGCTGCTGCTGCTGTTGCTGCTGGTGGTGGTGTTGGTCGTGAAGACGGTAATCACCAATCAAGCTGTATGAGGTAGGGATTGCTTCACTACACTGCACATCATCACAGCAAAATCTATTGACAAGTGCAAATTCATCCGATACCACTATCTTGCTGTATAGGTTTGCAGCGATGGCACAGAACTGCATTTGATCATGTATTTTCTTCACATCGTGTACTAGTTCTATGACCAGGTGGTAGCTGCGGTCTATTCTGGCAAAGATTCCCTCTACCACCTGGGCATAGCATTACTGCATGTGTGGGACTGCTACACCTGCCAAACAGCAGTGATGGTCCTTGGGGGCTGTCTATCAATGCATTGCATGATTGTTATGTCTGCCAGTAGAGCAGCATGCTTTCCACCGACCTAGATCAGGTGTTGTAGACATGTGTAATCCTCAACCAGCTGTACCTTGCATCACAGCTTTGAAGCTATGTTGACACTGCCATGCTGCTGCTGCTGCCACTATGCAGGGTCTGCTGTTGCCAAACTATTTTGGTAGGATGCATTATGTACACCTGCACTACACCAGGTATTGAGTGGGAGTGTTCAACAGTGACAGAGGATGATGCAAACTTGGTATGAATATCTATAGAATGATGGCTGTGGGAAACACCACAACATCGCCGGGGGCAACAGCAGAACATTGTTCCGGCATTACAGGACTGAAGCAGCTTTGAAACTGCAGCAGGTAAGCCTTGCTGCTACTGGTGCAGCTGCTGACCACTGGCAGTTGAACATATTCATACTGTTTCACTCTACTGACAAGGTACTTTTTGCTTTCTTTAAGAATGCTTTGACATTCTGTACAGACTCTTCGGAGGGTAGAATACCGCTGAGCAGCAGTTTAGCAGTGGCCACCTCAGATGCAGGTCACATTGTATTACTTGATTGTTGGCAGCAGCAGCAGCAGCCGCCGTATTGCAACAGGGTCATAGCTTGAAAGCACTGTCCAGCATCCAGCTGAGCAGTTAATCAAGCTATGATGTTGTTGCAGTATAGCAGGTTATTGTGTGATAATTGTGGGTTGTATCACTGCAAGATCTTGCATCAAGAACATCTGAAACCACCTTGTGTGTCACGCTGACCACTGCTATTGCTGCTGCTATTGTCAGGTTTTGTTGGTTGCTGCACTAGGTGCAACACCTTAATCTGAGATGAATGACTTCTTCATCATATATGTGACAAGAAATGGACTCAATGCCATTTGTGATAATGGGCTACCCTGCAGAGAGAGATGACATTGATGCTGCACGCATGATGTTATTAATTGTTGAAAGAACCTGTTGCCGTGGGGCATGCAAGTTTGCATCCCAACACTTCTGTACATCCACCTGCTGCCCCTGCTTCTGCTGCTCCTTCTGCTGGGCTTGAAGCTATCTGCAGGTAAAGCACAATAAAGCACAATAAAGCATAAGTACAACAAGCTGCCCCTCAGGCAGTATATCAAGGATGCAATGCCAAGAGGCTGAGGTGGGTGCCTTCTTAGCTCAGCGGCAGCATGCTTGTGCATTGTGGGACCTCTGATGCAGCCTTGGCATCTGACAGCAACCACTCCAGCATTGAGTGGAAGAGTGTCAGCTGACAGGGCTGCACTGGCAGCAATGGGATTTACGAGTGCTGCCAATGCAGCCTTGTCAGCTGACACTTGAAAGTATGATAGAGCAAAAAATCCACGTATACCCTTTGCAGTGTCGCTGAGCAGGTGATAGACATGCAACGCCGACACAGTTTGTCTTGCGTAGCTTTGCAACCATTCTTAACTCTAATTTCCACCTGAAAATAGCAGTTCTCTTGTAGTGCAGGATGCAAGCATGCCAAGACTGCCATGGCCAAATTGCAGCTGGGGCTGCTTACCCTATCCAAGCTCTGCAATCAGTGCTACACATCAAGCAGGTATGTTGTGCCAACGACTGGACTGCACATGAGGTACACATGTAATCACACATGTATGATGCTGCCTTCTCAGCTCAGTGGCGCCATGTTTATGTGTGTGCAACCTATCATGCATGTTGTTGGGCTGTGGTCAGGTAGCTGCATGACAGTCCAGGCTGATCATGATGTTGGGGTGCTTCTGCAAGCACAGACACAGCATGATCAACCAGCACTGTGTTGATGTAGCACAACTGTTTTTTGAGAATCGTGCAACACATCGGTTTCTGTAACTCAGGGAGTATATCAAACTAGTGTGCACGCTGGTACTTTAAATTGGTCTACAGCAGTAGGAATATCAGGGCCTCAGTCATGTGGCCAGTGAACAGATGTACTACCACTATGCCCTGGTGGTGGGGTGCTGTGATATTGTTCAATTTCAATGCCCTCTACCACCTGGGTATTGCAGCAGCACACCTGTCCCACTGCTATGCAGAACATGAGTGCTGCTTGAGACCTGTGTGTTGGCCGTTGGCCCTGCATATCTGCCAGCCAAGCAGCACTCATGCCACCTTTCCTGCATCACTTTACAGTAGTCCTCTACATGTGTGTTCTCAGCCGGTTCTGATAGTACAACTCTCATACCAGGGGCTTCATGCGCTGGCAGACTATGAACTTCATTGCAATCAGAACCAAGTTCTGGTGAAAATGCTGTGCTGCTGCTGCTGTTGCCGCAGCTGCAGTCATAGTGCGCAGGCCGCTGTTGCCGACCATTCTTTGGCAGGATACATCATTAAGCAGCTAATAGGTGGGGCTCATCAACATCATGATGATTTTGTCAACAGTGGCAGAACCTCATGATGACATTGGCATGATGCAGGTCTCGTATTGATAATTAAAAGCAGCTTGAGGTCTGTAGGCTACAATATGGCCTGAGTGTTCCACCTCTAGTGAAACGGATCATTTCTTATCACTGCCATTGATCTTTGTAGGACATGAGGAGCTGCACTCATGACCAAGACTCAGGAATCTTGAGGCATGATGTCAGGTCTGCCGCTGCTGTTGTCATCTCAGGTGTGCTGCTGTTGTGGAAGGTGTATGGTCTCCCAGAGGCAACAATGATCATCACCTGCGATCATCATGATGATGCCGATTATCTTGATTGTGATGATCATCAACATTGATATGCCACCTTATAGCTCACTGCGATGCCACAGCAATGCAGGCAATAGAGAATCTATTATGTCACAAATACGGTTATTTGGTGAGAGGTGTGGCAAAGGTGTAAGAGCACCGTTCATTGATATGCTTTCACATGTTTTGCTGAGTTCCTGCTGGCTTGAGTAGAGTCTATTCAAGTGCAGCAAAAACTCAGTAAGAATGTGGAGTCCACTAAGCTGGTCATATGTGGCAGTGATTGTCCAGCAAGAGACATCTACACCCCCATCTCCTTGCAAAGGCAACCTGACTGCAGATTGACCTCCGGGCTGCTGCTGCTGTATGGTATGATCGGCCACTCACAGTAACAGCCTAGATGTGCCTTGATGAGTGACTCCTCACCACCCTGCAGCCTTACACCTGGTAGGTTTGTATTGCCTTGCAAAACGATTGGTTATACTATACGTGACGTATGAAACGAGTCATCTGTGACAGCATCAGCAGTTGTCCGGTAAGTGTGATAACATGTGCCGTGGTCCCCAAGGAAGCCTGGCACAGGTTATCACTCTCGCGACTGCTGTTGTTGCTGCTGCATGGGATGACAAACATTTCACATAACAACTTATATTGCAGCCAGCAGTTGAATGCATAGCCTGCTACTCAACGTCATCTCTGGTGTAAGCAATATGCACATACAACAAGGGCAACACAATGACTGGAGTGGCACAAAGTGGGCTATAAGTTCATGACTTGTGTTGAATTTGCAGTATATCCACCTGTTGCCCCTGCTGCTGCTGCTCCCTTCTTGCACTTGAGGCTCTTTGCACATAAACTTAATACAACACGACAAGCTGCCCCTCTGGTGGTATATATTAAAGACGCTGGGGTATATATCAAATAGGCCAAGAAGCTGGGGTGAGTGCCTCCTTGCTGATCAGCAGCATACTTCTAGAAGTATGATCTGTGTGCAACCTGCCATGCGCTTTGCCCAAGATGTGCTCGTAAAGCCCTGTGAATGCAGCCGAGCAGTGTGCAACCTGTCTTTGTTTATTGTTGAATGGAATAGAGGATTATGCATCCAGGAATAACAAGAATGACGAAGCAGGCTCAACAACATGATGGGACAACTGCTTGCCATAGTGTTGTGCATCAGGTCCATGACTAGTACAGGAGATGATGCGCAACACTTTCCTCGCCCGCATGCAAGGACTGTGGGAGGATCACTAACTAAGTTGACCAGATGCAGCAAGCTCAATAACATAATCATGACCACGCAGCAATAGCATGTTCATCTCCTCCGAGGGAGTCCCAAATGAACTGTGCATGCAGCAGGTCATCTGGCACACCTGGTCTATCAACATCAAACATCTTGCGTGCTGCTTCAGTATGTCAAGGTGTTCAGTGTGGATAGACCATGTGTGTCAGACTGATCACACCATGGCTGCTTTCTGCTGGTGGGCCATTCTGTTGTGGTGCTATTCTCTTGTTTTGCCACAGTAATGCCAGCCATTGAAATGTTTGTCAAGCAGAGCATCCGTTAAGAACAACATGAGCTCCTTCCATTGCTGCTGTAGTTCTTAGCAGACGTCTCAACTATAACACCGAAGAAAGTTGACCACCATGCCTGGTCTAGTTTGGGGCTTGAACTGGGGTTTATGGCATAAATAGTAAAGTGTGGATATACAACTTGGGTATATGTTATACACATACATGTTTAATGTTATCATGCGGGTGTTGACACTGTCACTGCTGCTGCTTCTTTTCTGTTGCTGCTGCTGGTCGTGGTTGTGGTGGCCCACCAGCACGGTGGTGGTGTTCAAAGACGGTTGTCACCAAGCAAGCTGTATGAGGTAGAAACCTGTTGCATTGCCACACTGCACTGCACATCGTCACAATGGAATGTATTGACAACTGCAAATTCGTATCAGTCTGGTGTTTGACAGCGCACAACAGTCTGCACTACGCATGCTGCTGCTCATGTATCACGTGTGGAGTGGGAGTGCTCAACAATGACAGAGCAAGATGCAGGTCTGGCATCAGTATATGAATATTTGTGGGCCGTAAATCTCTCTGATACCTGGATGAGCAGCATGTGCAGTGTTGATAACACTGCATAATATGTTACTGACACAGCAACCTCACGGCGCTGGGTTTGGCAGATAGCACAATTGCCGAAAGGGTCCTGACCTGTAGGCATGTGGAGTTAAATTATGTTTGTTGTAGGTCCTGATGAGCAGTAATCCTTGTTATGAGAGTGATGGCTAGAAGGTGTTAATATGAGCCAGCAGTCAGCAAGTGACCTTGACCTTGGACAAGCACCAGATGTTATCCCTGAGCATCATGCATGCATGTGATTACTGCATGGCTTCCGCCCCCGGGAGAAGGCTTCTACAGAGTTGCACAACAGGTAGCCCTGTCACTTTAACTTGTGTAGAGTCTTTCAAAGACTGAGTGCGTTGTGTTGGTCAAACATCTCAATGTTATCTTGTAAGTACACTGTGCTGCCAGAAGCACAGCACAGTGTCTTGACAAAGATGAAGTTGAAATGTAGGGACTAACACAACATCGGCATTGTATTGATGGCATGCTGAATCGGATGCGATTGCAGTTGCCACAGGCTACATGGTGCTGCTGCTGCTGCTTATTGAGTTGCATATAGCTGTACTGCCAGCCCAGCAGAACTTTTACTGTGAGCATTGCTAGTTTGATTACAGCAGCACTGCAAGTCTTTCAATATGTTGGTGCAAGGTCCAAGCAAAAGCCTCGTCATGATGACACAATCTGACGGGCAGGTGGTACATACCAGAGCTGTTTGTTTTTTAATAATATTCAAGTATCTTGGTCATGAACATGTTCATGTGGGCCTTGCTGATCTGAATCCATGCATGCTGCTGCTGCTGCTGCTGCTGCTGCTGCTGTCAGTATTGCAGGCAGCTTTGACACCAGCATTCATTCTTTAAGGTTTGATACAGGTGAGGGTCGTTTCTACTGGGACCAGGGTCGTGTTTACTCATGAGCAGTGAGGGACCGGTCAAAAGCAATGCAGACAATCCCAACACATGTGACATAAGGCTGCATGTTGACTCAAGGAGGCGAGCATTTGATGTGCATCATGGAAGTTGTTCGTGTGCGTGAGGCCCAAAATCACAACTGAAATCCATAGGCTTGCACAGAAATTATATAGTTTCCAACCTACTAGTAGGTATCAACAACGCAGTATTGCTTCTGTATGACAGTGGAGTTTTGATGACATGAGTGATACAGCTGTTTTTTAATCTCAGGTGTCAAACCAGTGCTGCTGTCGTGGAAGGCGTATGGTCTCCGAGAGGCTACAATGATCATCACATGTGGTCATCATGATCATGCCGAGTATCTTGATCATGATGACTATCAACATTGATATGCCACATTGCGGCAATGCCCTGGAGAATCTATGATTTTACCTGGTAAGAGCTGTTGCATATGTGTAAGTGCACCGTTCACTGGTAAGTGCACCGTTCACATGTTTGCTGAGTTTTTGCTGCGTTACCAGTCGAGTGTGCTTGAGAGCAGAAGAAGCTCAGTAAGCATGTGGAAACTTATGAGGCTGGTTGTCTGTGGCAGCAGTCATCCTGCAAGAGACATCTACATTCTGATATTCTTCCAAAAGCAACCTGACAGCAGATTGACCGCCGGGCTGCTGCTGCTGCTGCTGTATGGTATGACCGGCCACTCACAGTAACAGCCTAGGTGTGCCTTGATGAGCAACTCCTTACCGCCTTGCAAGATCACACCTGGTAGGTTTTGTTTGATTGACAATCAAAAGATTGATCGTACCATACGTGACCTGTGAAACAAGTCATCTGTGACAGCAGCAGCAGTTATCCTGTCAGTGTGATCACATGTGCCGAGGATCCAAGGAAACCTGACACAGGTTATCACTCTCATGACTGCTGTTGCTGCTGTATGGGATGACAAATCCTTCACATGACAATGCTCAGTACAGCCAGCACTAGAATGCATAGCCTAATTCAACCATTACTCACTATGCACATGCAGCAGCAGATATGATGCATGTTCTTGCATGAGACCTGTTAGCAGCCTTCAAACTGTAGTTGGACTAATATGCTATGTTGGTATGAAGTCTTGTTGCAGCAGCAGCTGCTGCATAGGCTGCCTATTGCGGCAGCAGCTGCAGCGGCTGCCAACAGTCTTGCTGTTGCCAACGCCGCCGCTGCTGCTGCTGCTGCAACAGCTTGGAATGTCATGTGACATCTTTGTAGTTTTTGTGCAGAGGATCTTGTGCACCTCAGCATGTTCATGCACATGGTGTCGCCATGCTTCATTCACAGGACTGCTACTGCTGCTGCTGCTGGCGCAATGTGGTGCTGCTGCCCTTGCAGGCACTGCCTACTAGCCTTGCTCTGGTTACTTCCATGGCTTACCTCACGATCACAGTGATGAATCACCTCACATGCCTCGACCACAGACATTGACAGGTGCGTTCTGAACACAGGTAAGTCAGACAAGTGTTGTGTGAAGGTCAATTGCACACTAGCAGTAGCATTTGCCCAAAGTCATGATGTTGCAACGACTGCCGCTAGTGTGCCTAGAGTCATCATGGTGTGACAAGTAGAATTGCTTCACGCTGCTGCTGCTGCTGCTGCTGTGGTCATTGCACCAGTATCCATGTGATTATCATTGGCTGCTGGTATCAAACTGTTGGGCCTGCCAGACGTCTTCTCTCAGCAGGCCCTTGACTGCAATGAGCCTCTTCATGAGAACTTCCTGCGTATTCAACAGTAGCATAAATGCAATATTGTGTGTCCCAGCAAGAATACTGCAGCATGGTTGATAATGGCAGGCATCTGCAGACATTCCATGCTCTTGGTGATACTGTTGCCGCGGCTTACTACAAAACAGCAGCTTGCATGGTCACTTAGCCATGATCATTCATGAATAAGGTCACATATCTAAGGTCTGTGTATGGTGATAACCACACTGGCAACATCTGTCTGGCAGCTGCACAACAAGCCGCAGAGCTGCTGTGACATCAATGACATCATGTCAGTCTGATTGGATCCTGTACATAGCTGTCGTAGCACCTACAGTAGGTGTCGTAGCATACATGCTGCTGCTGCTGCTGCTGCTGCTGCAAGCTTATGCAGGCTGGTGACAGCGTTGCCAGCTCCGTTTTGGAGCAGCCCAGCAACATTGCAAGACTGCTTCAGAAGAAATCAACTTGAAGCAGCGCAGTGGTGTACAGGCCTTCTAAGCTGATGCTTGTATAAGCGAGACAACATCACCATGTGCATGGCATGCTATGTGGACCATGTACATTCACCATCTGCGGCAGCAACAATAGTGGTCCTTTCGGTGTGATCTCTGGTGGCGGTTCTTGGCCAACAAACCTTGATCCAGGGTATCAGTCATAGGACTGCTGCTGTTGCTGTTGTTGCTGCATGGGATGACAAATTTTTCACGTAATGATGCACGATGCAGCCTGCAATTGATGCACGGTCTACCAAGTAGTGTTACTGTACAGATGCAACAAGGGCTCCATAGTAGTGTTTTTGCTGCCAAAGAGTGTTGTATCTCTGAGAGTGCATCTTTACAAGTCAGCTTTGCAAGCCTTGCATTCATCAGATGGTTTTAGCAGTTGTTTCATGTTACAGTTGTCATAACCTAGTTTGAATCACTACTGTTGCTGTGTAAATTAAATGCTCGCTGATGTCGTTGCTGCTGTCTGTTGCTATGTTGTGGCTGCAGACGGCTCAGAGACTCAAGTCTCATCGTCAAGGTCAGATCACCACGGATGCAAAACACAAGAATACAAAAACACAAACAATGATTGCTGCAGGGTACTCGATATCAGGTAAGCTGCACACCATAGATCAGGCTGGAGCCACACTAGTTTGACCCTCGCCCTTCCCATCAACCAGCTGAGCTTTTGCCTGATCTGTGTTACCCCACGTACATGTCGGGCACTTGCTTTCTGTAAGGCTCCCAACTTGATTGTTTGTTGCCGTGCAGAAAGTAAGTCGCATGATGTGTGCATCTGCTTGATACACATGTACATACATCATATCACATGCGGCTTGACTTGCAGGTTTGTGCTTCAATAGCATGTCTGTGCACAGACAAAATTAGATGTCAGTACTGCAAAAGCCATCAACAATCACCATTGCAAGCCTCGTGACTCCTTCTAGTAGCTTGTTGCTCCAATGTAACCATGTGGTTGTGCGCAAATTGTCAAACATCTGCTGATATGTATAAGTTACATGGCTGCACACATTTTGTCTCCGAGACCTATGATAGGACATCATGTGCATCAAGGGTTGCGCTTGCAAGCATCTCCATCCGGAGCTGTGTCAAGCGTAACCCTCTTTGCACAAGAGATGTCAAGTCTGACTCAGTCATGATACTCACTTGCACCGTTCAACATATATTTGACTCTTATTGAAAGCGACTTGAAGTTTCATTCCACTTCCAAGTGATAAACATTGCATATGTTTTGATGATGTTTAGCAGTTGCTGATGGTGCCAGCTGGTGTAGGCCTGCGTTAATCAGCAGCCGGGTGAATGCCCTGCAGAGTGCATGCTACTCAATGTCGCTGAGGTTGATTCACACCAGCCTGCATACAAAAGCAGAGATGTTGTCATGTCTCACTGTAGTGCATGGTGGCAGCCGAACATGTGTGCATACAAGCAGTGTCAGATGGCCGGTGACACAAGGTCTCTAGGGCCCCTGTGCCCCACCATCCAACACTCACATGTGGCTGATGGTTCTGTGGCATTATGCAATGTTGTTAATCATCTCAGTTTGGTGCAGCGCTTTTGTGTGCTGCCCTTGTAGGTTTGTGTTGAACCATGCCTAGGTGGACAGGATCACCACAAGTTTACTTACTGTAGGACCACATGTATTGACCATGATTGTTTATAGCAGCAGCAGTGGTTCAATGGTGTGATCTCTTGTGCGAAGTTCATGCCAAAGAGATATCAACTCAGGGTAGCTCTCTCAGGATTGTTGCTGCTGCTGCTGCTGCTGCTGCTTGGGATGACACATCTTTTGCACAGCAATTCACGATGCAGCCTGCAATCAATGCATGGATTATGATATGGAATCTTGTGCAACTCTAAATGTCCAGGCTCAATTTGTGCATGCAAGAACCAGTCAGCATCCATACTGATGACACAATATCTGCTGCTGCTGCTGCCATTCTCATGTGCTGCAGGTTGTTGTTGCCCCTGCACTCATTGGAGAGATTTTCCCTTTTACATCCCTTCACCTGAGCGATGTAGCCACTGCAGCCACTTCATGACTCGACCCCACTGGGTGGCTTTTGGACCTCGTCATATATGACAGGTCATTACATCTGCTGAGCATGAGATTCATTGAGAAGGCAGACAGGTAACCTGTTCATGACATATGTGTGAGCTTCATTTTGATACTGTGCCAGATGTGCCAGCCTGAGTTTGTCGTATGTGGGAGCATGTGTACCCCCAAGGCCGACAAGCTCAGTCTGGCACATCTGTCACCATATGAAGATTCATCACTGCTGACACTGTCATAACATGACAGTAGGGCCTAGCTAATAAGCTGTGTGTGCTGGGCAGCATGGCTTCTTTCTGAGCAGCATACACTGATATCAGTGTAGTCGGTACATTTGCAGCAGCAACTGAGCAGCAGTGTTGATGATGGTAAGGTGATGTTCATGACTGTCATCACTAGAGGCCAGCTGACTGTGATTGACATTCTGATGGCCTGCAGTGCTGACGGTCATCAACAACGCTATTGCTGCAGCTTAGGCATTATCATCAACATCATCAATCACCAATTCGAGATGATCTGATGCCACGGCTGCTTTAGAAGTCACTAAATCATATGACTCAAACAAAATGTGTGCAGTTGCAACACAGATGGCCAGGCACTGAATGTGGCACATTGCGGGAACAGACTCAGGTGCATTCTTGACAAGGAACGCACTCACAGCTATAACTGCTGCTGGTGCTGCTGCTGCTGCTCCTGCTGCTGCTGCTGCTGCTGCCATTAGGGGGTGCAGGCTTGCAATCATTATCAAGCTTCATCACGAGCTCCAGTCAGAAGATCAGGTTCTGCTATCTGGTCAATTGGCCCGCTGGTGAAGCAATCAACACATGGCAACCTGTTGTACTGACGTCATCGAGCAGGTAAGCTGGTTATATACTCCTTTCCCTCTTGATGTCCATACCTTTTGTTTCTGAAAAGAGTATCTTTTCAAGACAGCATGTAGTAACAATAGCGGCTTACACTCACACACAGCCCTGCCACCTCAGTTGGAGACATCTGTAATGATAGCAAAGACTTTACAAAACCCTCAGTCCATTGGTCCATCAGTGGCAGTAGCAGCAGTGCTAGCAGCTATCATTGTGTCATAATATTGCTGGCTTTTTCTCAATAGCATCTTTTTGACTGTATGTCAATTTGATTGCCAGCTCACTTAGATGCAAACACTATGGCACTTATCTTACGTATCTAACATAGACTGCTGCTGCTGCTGCTATCATTAACTTGCGTAGGTGGTGGTGCTGGAGTGTTGCAGTCCTTGTAGTGATGTACTCCCCGGGCTGGCAAGCTCACCTGCTTCTGTGAGTTCATCACCTTGTCTTTTGACATCATGAGGAGATTTTCAACATTGTCCTAAGGCAATGATCTGCAGCAGTGGGATTAAGTACTGCATCGAAGTATCTGTCCGAACTTGCATCATCGTAAGCTAGTGGCAGCAGCAGTCTGGACTATGCTGCTCTGCGCCCTAAGTTAGGGACACAACTGCTGAACTCGACACAATCTACGTGCTGCTGCTGCAATGCACAAGTTTTGTTTCTACGCCGTATCTCCACAGCGGTCAGACTGCAGCAGTCCTGCTGATCATCATATCATGCACAGGCCATGCACTTCTGATTGAGCAGTGAGAACTGCTGGAAAGCTAGTAGTACTTGTCGGTTACAATAGCCTTTGATTTACTTCGACTTCTTTCATGGGTGGTGCCCTCTTAGGAGCAGCAATGGCTTATCTATCATCCAGCATTGCATTCCCTTTGATGCACAAACCAAGTTCTGTTTCATCTACCGGTGTATATGTCGGTGGTAAAGGCATGGGGTTTGGGAACTCACCTGTGCCCTTTCATCCAACATGCACATATGGCTGATGATGTTGTGACAATGTATTATAATCCAGGGCTATACTGCAGATAGCTTCTTGAATATTGCAGTGATCTGACATTTCCAGCTAGTTGTATACGTGTTGCTGCCATGAGAAGGGCACCTATATAGTAGTACACTGTTTCCCACTTTACAGGAAGCCTTGATTAGGCTGATGGCTGCATTGAGAATAATCACTTTGTGCACCGCAACATACAGTGATGTATTCTGACTGCGTATTGCACTGGTAGTACCGTGATGCACAACAGGCATGTTGCACTGTGGGCTCCGTGCTAATGTGTCTACATAGTTTCTTGCAGTTAGCTGTTTCTGCCTAGGCACCACGAACCTTACCCATTACTGGAGACCTGCTGGCTGGTGATTGAAAGCAGATCATCTGAGTGATGAACACCTGACATTTTCTTTTCAAGTGAGGTTTTATTTGTTGCTGCCGCTGCTGCTGCTGCTTCCCTGCTTGGACAGTGGTTGACCAAGCAATACAGAATGACACAGAGTAAACTACGGACTCGGATCAGCCTGAACTTCAAAAAGGTCAAGTCAAGTACCGGTGAGAAAGGAGCCCCTGCCTCACTCGGGCACATGGTGAGTTGCCGCCACCCTTTGTTCTGCTCTCCACTGAAGGTGTTAAATATCGTATGATTGGATCATATACAATGTGATGCTGATGATCAGCTGCAGACCTCTTTCAACAAGGTTTGACTGAGCCATGCAGCTGATTATCCTCATGGTATATGATATCAACGAGAATGTGGCAGAACAAAATCCGCATGACTGCATATCAATGTATAACGCTGTCAGGGCTGCTGCTGCTGCTGCTGTGCACACTGCAGGTGGTTGGGCTCATGAAGTTGATGTTATGCATTGCCTGGTGATGATGCTTTGACAGTAGCTTGTTGGTCGTGAATGGCGCAGCGGCAGCAGCAGCAGCAGCAGTTGTTGTAAGTATGACTGCAAAAGTGATACACATTGTGAGCATGCAGAGTTGCACAGAATCCTTTTGAAGTTATGGCTTGGTTAGAACACAAACTGCTGCAACATATTGAGCACATACTGCAACAGCAGAGTTGTCAATGGGCCACTATCTTGCCCACAAGTTGCACAGCGCTGCTATCACCAACAACACTCGTGCTGCTGCTGCTGCCGTTGCCATAACAGGCTGCTGTTGCTCCTGCAGGCATTGGCGGGTGTCCCCCCAACCTCTTCGCCTGAACGATGCCACTGCCGCAGTACCTTTGTGACCGAGCACCCTCTAGTCAGAACCACGCAGCAGCAGCTCATGAAGGACCCAATGATTGCCATGTCCTATACACTGAGACCTTGAATGTTGCTGAGAACTGTGACACTGAGGTAAGCTTGTGACAAATTCTGTGCTTCTGATATGGTTAAGTTCAGATATGCCAGCGTGAGCTTGTTATATCTTATTGACCATGTACACCTTAGTCTAACAGGCTCTTGGGCTGGTATACCTATGACCCTATGAAGCTTTGTCAGTTGTAACACGGCTGTCACATGGCATTTGGGCCTGACAATCCGATTGTGTGACACTGCCTATGCTGGGAATAACCCTTGAAGTTCAGATTCTCTCTTATCTTGGTGTTTCCATCACAGCTGTAAGGCTGCTTTGGTCACCAACAACAGGCAGGAAGTTCTTGCGCTAAGTGTTAGCGCCGGGTTAGCACTCAGCAGCAGAACTTCGTGCCTGGTGTTGCCAGTGCATGGTTATTTAGTACACTTCCTGCATGTTCACCAGATGAAGCTTACATGATCGTATGCTCGCTGCCGAGTGATGTACTTCAGTCATAAACTGTTTCAAGGCTGACAGTAGCTTGAGATCTCAACGCCCACAAAATATCACTGATAATCAGGCAAAAGCTGAAAATGCTGTTGTTGCCGCCGCCGCCGCTCCTGCTGCAGTTGGACTGATCTTTGGCTGGATTGTCTCAACCCCTTTTTACATCAGACACAGCATTGCTTGATACCTGGCTAGGTCTCATAGTATGACCGTTATAGGGTGACCCTGAAACAACACCAGGTGGGTGCGATTTGCTTTGATACAGTATCCCACCATGTCTTTCAAAGGCAGTGCCGCTGACTGGCACTAAATTGGTCTGACGGCTCCGAGACTTGTTGTACATATGTCAGCCCTTTGTCCGCACAGACTGTTGAGTAACATACAACAATCCTTCCAGATACTGTACACATCAACTGCACTGCATTGCTTGTATATTGCAGGCTATCCGAGGGATTCTAGCCCGCATTGGATTTGATAGGTGTACAATGATTGCCAGTTCTCGTGGCAGCCTAACATGCTCGGATCAACCATCGTTGTTGACACTGTTTTTGCCACTACTGCTGCTGCATTTGATGATGTGGCTCAGTGCAGATACTAAAGGTGTCCAGCAATCGTCACCGATTCCTCAGTCACTCCTTACTCAGTGGCTGTCACTCCTCACCCAGGGCCTGCATCAGCTGTACAATGCCATCACTGGATGAAGCCTGGAGCGCTGTGAACACAGTGGTAGACATGGAAGAGTGGTATTACCATGATGATCGTTACAAGATGAGCACCAGCTTCAACAGCACTTCTAACCAAGTCAGGTTGCTGGAAATATGCTACTACCATTAGGAAATCGTAGTGTGTTGCAATGTTGTTAAACCACTGTTGTTGCTTGTATAGGTGTGTTGGGGACATCAGGTGGCACTCCTGATTACAACAAATCAATCTCTAGCACATCATTCCACCTCAGCTACGAGTGTATCAGCTATATCTGCATAATGTGGTCAATCAAGACTTCAAGAGAATTGAGCCTCGAGCTTCGGTTGGACATTGTGCAGGGAAGCTCTTTGCAGCATCATCAGACTTGCTGATGTTTCAGCGCAAGTGTATGATTTTGAGTCTGGGGAGGAATGCCTTGGCTTGTGCAACAACTGATGCTCAGCAACCGTCGTGGTTTTGCATGGCTGCATCTGCATTATGAAACCTTTGACCCTACAAAAGACCTTTGCCGTGCAGTACGTGTGTGACTTCACTCTTGACTCGACTTGTCACACAGAGGTTCTTGAGAACTTTTCTCCATTGAGTCACAGGCAGCAGTGTTGCAACCCAAAGCCAGCAACCATTCGAGCACAGTGGACCGCAGTGCACAGCACTACCACAGAATACTCTAGAGGAGCCAGCACTGCTGTTCACTTTGATTTTGGTTACAGAGTGTCATGGTGGTTTTGAAACTTACCAATCTTACAGGTAATGGATGTTCCCAGCTCATCCATAGCTCATTTTAAATGACCTGGTGACCTGGTGAATGCAGAGATCACGAGGCTGCACGCTACTGGATGTCACATGGGCATCTGTGATATTGGTGAGAGCATCATAATGCTGTTATAGAACAAGATTCTTCATGATTCTGAGATTCAGATGGACGGTTGATAACCCCAGAGTACTCAGTGGCTGTACATGAAAGTATGGAAAGTTTCAGTTTTCTTGATTTGCTATGAGCTCCCTCCATGGTCAGTGAGCATCTGGCAGTTATGATGAAAAGCACTATGTGTCCAACATTAGAACCCACTGTGTCAGCGACTCCCTCTGAAGTTGGTAGTCAATGCCGGAGAGATCCGACCTGATATTGCAAAGTCTCCGCATCAGATACACAGACAGCTGTAGATCTACTGCATCGTGTGACGCACAGAAGCGACTGATGTGCATGCTTTTTTGAGTAAGGCCAGTCATCAGACATGCGGTGGGATAAACTCCTCGTTCAGCCCTCAGACAACCTTATCTGTGGACAAAGTCCTGTTTGTCATCAATGAAAAGCTGCGTATAAGCTTCTTCAGAGAGAACACAAGCTCTCGCGTGTATTTCGACAACCGGCGGGCACAGCGACAAGGATCCGCGGACAGACAGAGCACATGGTGCCCAGCTGGCAGCTCTCGGGATCGCGTTGCGTCATATGACGTGTAAGCACCAAATTTGGAAACTCGTATGCAGCTAGATGATACATATTGTGCTGGGGCATTTATTACCCCTTCAGCCTCGAAGTCGTGTGACAATCTGTTGATGACGCGCGTGTCCACATGAACCGCTTTGAAACCCGCAATGCTGTGCTGAAAACGCGGCCACTAGGAGTATTGTTGAAGTATGCTGCAGCAAAATCTGAGGAAAAGGTCAGCTCTTTGGGTCAAGGGCATGAGAAAGTATGTAGCGGTGGAATCCCGCGGGCCCGCCGGTCAAGAACAGGTACTGACAGGCTGAGCGAACACGGTCGAAGAGAACGCACAGATCATTCATTTAATACGTAGAAAGTTTTCAAAAACAACTGAACCAGACTGAGCAGCAACAACATGGCCCAACAAGCGTCAAATTTCAGCCCGAGGAGCATCCGGCGCGAATCCGCGGGGTTGGGCGGGTGTTCGGAATGGTAGAAACGCTGCGTACCTTCTCAGCCTGCTGTATAAAGTGCGTCAACTCCGCCGGTCCCGAAATTCCTATGAGGTTGAAATACATTGCACACGATGATGATCAAGTTGCAAGGGTGACATGACTGTATGCTATGGTTGTGCGCATAGTTCCGAACTTTTGAGTGTGTATGTAAGAAACATAGCATGCATTATTTAGCATGTATTTACAGTGGACATCGTTCTCACTGCCATCAGTTGCACGGGGGCGTTTCAGGTGCAAGTGTAATGTAATGCTTCAGCTGTGACTACGTGACAACTTAGTCTAAGGTCGACTAAGCTCAGTCAGCTGTCGTGTGGTCAAGTTGTACTCAGTCTAGCTATTCACGAAGTATACAGTAGCATCCTAGTCTGCAGTACAGGTAATGTAAAGTCGTCTGCAGCAATTTTCTATGGGATGTTCCTGTCTAACGTGACACCATAGAAACGCTACAATAGTGTTAACTGTTACAAGCACTTCAAACACCCATCTGCCACAATTAGTATGATATTGCTGCAATGCAACATGCAACAAAACTTCTGTCATCGTCATATGTAGACTATCAATTCCATCATTAATATTGCAACATACGATTTATACCGCTATTTGCTGTACCAGGAAAAAGCCACCTTGCTGCACGAGCCAACTCTTACCTTGCTGCACGAGCCAACTCTTGTCATAAGCATCAAGTTGACAACCAGATTGACCATGCCTGCATATGACCAACACACTGCAGTACTGACTCTAACCTGCTTTAAATATGCTGCATTACAACGTACCTGTTTCAGTACCACCGTGGTGCTCTGTGACACGGCAAAGGGCACAGTTGATGCACGATGAAGATTCAAGAACTTGCATGAAGGCGTTCGATGCTGCGCCGTCTTTGGTCCTTGGCTGCCAAATGGACGTGCAGGGCTCAGTGCAATGTGTGGTGACGTGCTCAGGACTTTGCTCGACTTGCTGTGATGGGATGGTTCGACATGGCGTTTACAAGCCTGGACAAGCTTGGCAATGTCCTGACACCCTGATTGGCTTCCCAGAAGCAAACAGTTGCAAATACCTGAGGACTTGCCCCGAGGACCTCGCCACTTGAAGCTGCTGCAACACCAGCAACAACAAAAGCTTTGCTAATGGAACGTTCACTGCTTTAACTAACAGGAGAGTAGTCGACTTGAGCCTGACTAGTCTCTGTAGTAGCAGTTCAGGTTGGGCTCTACGATTTCACAGGATCTTACGTAAACTTAAGCTGGTAGGTACACGAGCTAGCAGTGAAAGATAATAATGTTACAAACACAAGGTTGATCACAACAAGAT
>LWCB01000178.1:0-10423 GCA_001630525.1 Coelastrella sp. M60 | reverse complement strand
TTCAAATACAAGATCCGAAGCTTCCCTCAATGCTTGCAAGCCGTTTAGGAAGTTCTTTTAGAAGATGATCCGCACACTCCTTCCAGAACAGCTGTGGTTCATATATTAGATATACTGTATACGTTCTGCTGTGACTTGCAGTGGGCCATTTTTCTCAGACCGATAGTAAACAACAAACATCATGACAGTCAACGCCACAACAAGCAACAACCTTGTCATTGATCACGTCAATTCACTAATTAGCTGGGACATAACAATCGCAACTAAATCTGTGCTGAGTCACCATGATCACCAAGTCAGTTACAGACAACTACCCCATAAAGTCCATATCCATATCATCATGTCCCTCAGCACCAGCAGCTGCTGCTGCTTCATCATACTCCATCTCCTGCTGCTGCTGCTGCTGCTGCTGCCAGTCCATACTCTGTTGCGCATCCTGTTGCTTCGCTGCTGCTGCTGCCGCCGCTGCTGCCGCTGCTGCTGCCTGTCGCTTTGTCAAGTTCTTACTGAAGTTCACTGGCCCTTCATAGACATACATATTCTGACGGCTGGCACCAATAACTGGATAAACCTTTGGATCTGCTGCTGCTGCTGCTGATGCAGCTTTCTTGGATCCCTGCGCTTTATTACCAGGAGCTTTGGGTGCTGCTGCTGGTTTGGCAGCAGCAGCAGCAGCAGCATGCCCTTGCAGCTGCTGCTGCTGCTGCAGTGCAAGCATACCTCCGGGCAGAAGGAAGCGTCCTGCTGCTGGCGGTGCTGCTGCTGAGGAGGCTGGTCGCACGCCAGCAGCGGCTGCTGCTGCTGCCACAGCCATAGCTACACCAGCAGCAGCAGACCTCTTGCCCAAAGGAGCAGCAGCAGCAGCATCCTGCCCTGGCCAATTCAATGCGTTGCTGCCTGCTGCTGCTGCTGCTGCTGGAGTGTTAGTCATCAGCATGCTGCTGCTGCCAACAACGCCAGCAACAGTGGCGCCTCCTACTGCTGGTGCAACCCCTTCCTCAGCTTCAACAAGATCCTGATCTGCTGCTGCTGCTGCCAGCTCATCACCCTCATCAGGCTGCCCACCATCACCCGTTTCCTTTGCTGCTGCTGCTGCTGCTGCTGTTGGCGATTCTGGCATACCAACCTGCCCTGATCGTGCTGCTTTCCACAGCGCAAGTCTCTCAGCAGTACTCGCATCAGCTGACAACTGAGTCGACCACAACCGCTGCATCTGAAGCAGCGTCGACACTTGCGTATTATGGTAATTTCGCAACTGCGCTGCTGCCAGCTGCTGCCTTAGCTGAATCACCATCTCCTGCTGTCGCCTTAGCCTGGGATTTGCAGTACCTGTACTTATATCCTCCCACAACTTAGCAGTAGGGTTGCCAAAATCAAAGTTGACGTGCCCGCTGAGCAACGCCTCTAAGCCTAAGCCCTCGAAGCCAGCTTCCTCGCTGAACCCTTTGCCGCCATTGGGTAGCAAAGCCCTGAGCTGTGCTCGATCCTGCTCGTCCAAAACACCGCTCCAAGTGTTGAGACTGAGGATTGAACTGAGGTCTGGGAGAAGTAAGATGTCGGTTGGGATCGGCAGTGGCCGTGTGTTAGTGGCGTCTAAACCGCGTGGAAGGATATCCTCATAATCTACTCCTGCTTCTTTTGGTAGCCTGGCTTCCTTTGGCTGTGGAGGAGGTTTCCAGAGATCTGCGAACGCCTGTTCTGGTGTGGTAGCTGGACCCGATGCTGTCGGAGCTGCCGCCGCTGCTTTCTTGCTGCTGCTTGTGTTTTTGCTGCTCTTCTTTTTGGCTGCTGTTGGCGGCAATGCTGCTGCTGCTGCACTCTGCTGCTGCTGCTGCTCGATCTGATCCAAAGCTTGCCCGGAGCCTAAGAGGCTGCTTGACCGTTGCATCTGCTGCTGCATACCCATACCTGTGAGATCAGAGGTGCTACCTTGATGCTGCTGCTGCTGCTTGATGCGGGATAACTGCTGCTGCTGTGGGCGAAGTGATGAGTCATCCTGATCATCTTCCGTTTCTGGATCATCTGCTTGTGATTGGGGCTGCACTGCTGCTGGTAGTGCCTGCTGTACTGCAACTGCTGCTGTTGGCAGTGTGATGCTAGACTTGTTAGCTGCAGCAGTAGGAAACGGGACCATTCCTGCTGCGTTCGCCGCGCTTGCAGTGATGTTTATACCGCCAGTTGACTGCTGAAATCCGCTTTGCTGCACAGGCTGTTGACCTTGCTGTATCCAGGGCTGTGCTGGTAAGCCATGTGAGCTAGATACTTGCTGTTGCGCGTGCTGTTCGCGGTAATGCTGACGTAGCACATCTGCTGGTTGTCGTTGAAGCCGTTGCTGCTGTTGCTGCACAGCCCAAGGCTCTGGGTTCCCAAGCCAGGAATCACCTGGGCTGGGTTGCCTTAGTGGTCCTAATCCAGCATCCCCGAAGACAAGAGCGGCAGACGACGACCCTTGTGGGTTGTTTGGCTGCGTTCTTATGGTTTGTTGCTCCGGGATATCTAGGAAAGAACCCACAGAAGACCTTCGGGGAACTAGACCTGCTGATGAGCTTGTGAGCGGCCACTCTGGAGCAGAACTGACGACGTCGCTGCCTTGAAGCTGCGG
The DNA here is from genome assembly GCA_001630525.1 of Coelastrella sp. M60. Lineage (NCBI taxonomy): Eukaryota > Viridiplantae > Chlorophyta > Chlorophyceae > Sphaeropleales > Scenedesmaceae > Coelastrella > Coelastrella sp. M60. The sequence continues at coordinate 7,821 of LWCB01000178.1, read as the reverse complement.
TGTTAGCCCTAATAATGATGAAGGGGATGGAATGATAGGAGGCATAGAGCTGGGACCCGGGGAGAAGCGCTGATCCTTGTAAAAGGACCCATCAATGCCAAGAGAGTCGTTGTCAGCAAAGGGGTCACTGTACGAGTCCATGGTCAACAACGTTCATACCATGAAATCATACTGTAATACTCAATATGTCTCCAACACACATCTCTGTGTCTTCATTTGAACCGATTTGCAGGTTGGCAGGTTGGCTCTATGAGGATGCAGCTGTGCGGTACGTTTCTGACCAAACACACACCATTTGAGTAAACTAAACATTTCAGTGTTGTCGCGCTATGCTTACAACGGTTGAACGTGCCTTGTCACTTGGGCAAACCAAATGCCGCAGAATACGGGTGTAGTCACACGTTCGCATGCTAGCATTCAGATCAATCAATATCAGACACCCAACTCCTCTAACACCAAACACTACACCTTTCCTGCGCATCATCACCTGGTGCCGAACTGGTCAGGCGCTACGTATACAACAGTGGTCTCCAAGTGATGCAGATCACCAGCATCACTGGTTAGACGATACACTACAGGTCATAGTCATGAGGTTCAGCAAACTTGGACCAGAAGCACAAATACAATCCGACAGATGACACTGTACACAGGCATCCATCAGTGCTAGACTAGCACACTTGGCCATAACTTATGAAGAAGGCCCGGCCATCATGCTCAAGTCGACTGTTGCCTGTGTAAATCGTCAGCACAGAAACCGACATCCTTGCCAAAGGCTCTGACATGAGTATTTATAAAACATAGAAAACACACAGAAACCACTACATGCACAGCAGGTGGCCGCATCATGCAACTAGGGCCTGACATGAGTATGTACACGTGCGATGTTCAAAGCACTTGCTGCAGGACAGGACAAGAGACGCCATGATAACCAAGCACATAGTTTCCCACTAGCAGCCTTGCTCATGCAAGGATGTATAATAAACAATGTGCTGCACGAGTCAAACTGCCCTTGTCTTTCACATTGTGACTACAGTATTGTACATGCAGCTACAAGCCACCATGACAGCACCGCAGAAATGTACAACACAACATGCCAGGAGCAGCAAATGCTTGTCTTTATCAGCCAGCGTTCTATTGACTCTGCTGCACAAGCCAACTCTCCAGAACATGTTCCAAGTCCACAAGTTTCAGCACGGGGTTTCTGTGAGGCGCTTTGACAAGACCCAGTCAACCAACAGCAGCTTGATGAAGAGCAAGTACTAGTTCTAATCAGTGGAAGCAAAGCTAGTAGCAGATCATACTGGTGTAAAGTGCACAGTACACAGATGGCGCACGAAGGCACATTCTTCAAGCCCAATCCTGCAAACACAACCATTGTAACATCATGAAGAATCGCAAGACAGTACAATACGGCAACAAAAGTGCTGCAGACCCCAGAAGACTATACTGCTGTGCCATCAAAGCACGCAGATTCACTTGTGCTGTAAGCAAGCAGTTTTACTGTACTGCTGCGCCAACACAGCACGCAGATTCTCTTGTACTGCTGTGCCATCAATGCAAGCAGACTCACTTGTGCTGCTGTGCCAACAAAGCAAGCTGTGTTTGTTACTTATTCCTGCAGTAGTATAGCTAGATACCAAACAGTGCTGTATCAGAGCTACTGCACTATACAAGCAGCAAAGACAACATCATGTGCAGCAGACAGTAGACCCACTGTGGCGTCCTGCAACACAACCGCTGTTCGTCTGCCATTCCTATTAGTAAGCAGAATATGACACTAGGAGGCTCTTCGCTGTCACTAACAATGAGTGAGACGCTGAGGTCACATTGACAGACTGTCGCAACATGTAGCATAGAATGTCAACAGGCCGTTAAAAAAAAACACGGGCGATACAGCAACGCCACCACCGGCTCTGTGCAACAATTAAGCCCATGTAACGAGTCTGGACCGGCAGCAAAATTTGCAACAGCTGCTGACAAGACAAGTTCACACAAGTCCAAGAAGTTATATGCCCTGAACCGTTCCTGTTCCCTGCACAGATCTGTTAGAGTCGCATGAACAGTGCTTCTGTAGCCTCTGTACGCTTGCAAGTCATACCAAGCCCCTCCCACTTGTGATTGACTTCTTCCCAGCCCCTTCTTAAACCAGGCCAATATCAATGATTTTGAGGTTATCTGAGCAAAGGTTCCTCTACACCATGGTCATCTGGATCTTGATCATTGAGATCATCATGATCATCTGCATCATGGTCAACTTGTAGATCTTGATCTCCTCCAGTATTTGGAGTCATGATGGCCCTGCGCACCATGAAACTCGGAGCACTCTGCAGTCCTGACTGCAGCTCTTCCTGCCAAGCAGCTGCTGCTGCCGCACATAACATGGGCACACGGTTCGCATTGCTGCTGCTGCGGCGGTCGCTGTTTACCACTGCATACGCTTGCTGCTGCTGTGTCTTGGGCTTTGCTGCTGAGACTTTTCCTGCATCTCTGCCACCACTCTTTGCTGCATCTTGACGATCATGATCATTCATTGAGTCTTCAACATCATGTTCTACACTGATTGCCACATAGTCTCCAGCAGCAGCAGCAGCAGCAGCAGTTGATCCTGCACCAGCTACAGCGCCCTCACTGCTGCTGCCAGCAGCAGCGTTACCAGGTTGCTGTTGTCCTGGTCGCTGAATCAGTTTCGAGGGTATGGATGCTGCTACTGCTGCTGCTACAAGAGAAAGGCCACCAGCAGTCCAGAAAACCAAACCAGGCTTGTAACCAAGCACTGTAGACGCACAACACGCAGCAAGCCATATATCTCAGATCAAATGTGTAAGATGGCATATTGAACAACTGATTGTGGAGGAGTCCATGAAGACAGACACATAGATTGGACCACAAGTTCTAGCATACTATACGATATAGCATATGTGCATGATATACATACAATACAAACATACAATGTATACATTATACGCATACTATCCGCATCATGTATCATGTGTATACACTACTAGCAGTACTTACACATGTGCATTTCACACATACAACACAAACCTCTCCCTCACCTCCAGTCGTCTTGGTACACATGGCAAACAGCTGCGCAAACGCCAACGGCCCCAACCCTGTTGCCAAAGCCCTGATCCCCGCTAAAGCACCCTGGACCAAACCCTGTTGATCTGCCCTTGTGTGCGTTGATTTGATGCTGCTGATTGCAGGGAACGAGACGCCGGCGAGCGACCCTAACGCAACTGCTGCATATGCTTGCCATTTGGATACTGTGATGGCCAGTAGTGCTTGTTCCAGGACGGAGAAACAAAGTCCAAAGAGGAGAAGTACACGTTCACCCAGGGTCGCAGCTAGGAAAGGCAACAGAGCAGCCTGAACAAAGCGGTCAAGAAACATATGGTTGGAACTTATGGCAAAGAATCAGGATAGGAAGATGTCACAAGCGGCGCAGCAGCAGCTATTACAGCAGCAGCAGAAGAAGCTAAACCAAAGCCACAGATGGAATGAATGGGAGCATGTGAAGATGTGTGCTCTAACTTTGCCCATTGGATTCAAGCGTATGATGTTGGAAGCTTTTGTTTTTGTTCTCACAGTGACTATTACAACGTGGCCCAACAATTCACGACAGATGCAGTAGCTGTGCCATCCCAAGATATGCACTTGGTGCAGAGCCTGACATCTTCGTACCTGTACTACAAGATTTGTCGCACCCAACACTGTGATCAGCATGCTCTGATCGCTTGTGTTGAAGCCAACTACCAGTTGAAGATACTGCAGGAGCATATCCCTCACACCCTGCAAAGGAGCATGACACATGTTGAAGATGATAACAGCACAAACACTAGGTGGTGGTGTTTGGTTTTGATACACACGAACTGCGTAGAAGCATACATAGATAAGTGATATAGACATGGTGTGCATGGGGAGCGTGTTCGACAAAGTGCAAGAGAGGTGAAACAAGAGAGAGCACAGTCAACTTGGTGAGAGCATCTTACAGAAAGCCTACACCAATAGCAAACAGTAAATCACTCAACGCGTATACTTGATCGTACCTCTGACACTATGCCTACAATAGCCATGCACACTGCTAGGCGCTTGAACAGAGTGCTGCTGTTGATCAGTGCCCAGCTTCTACGGATGCTGAGCAGCGCATCTATCGGCCGTTGCTTGCTGACTTGTGATGACGAGCTGTTGACTCCTGCCAGCATGAACACATAGCAAAACATAGAGTGTTGACGCCGGGTTGCTGTATCGTCTTAAGAACATGTCGTGCTTGTACAACTACAGTAATACCTGCACAATCTGCTGGTGAAATGCAAACCAGGAAGTGGTGCTTCTAACATCTTTCTCTCCTTTCAACAAGCCTGATGCTGCCAGTCTTTGCAATGCTATATCATAATGCAGTAGAGTTTGACATGAATAGTCTACTGCTGACAACATCATGGCAGACCAGGTTACACGGATGTGATGCAAGCAGTACCCTGCTCATGTGGCGTTTTGTACACTCCACAGTGTCTGATGTCACACACATAGACAGAATTCGTCTCTCATGAGTATGTTAACTAACAGATTCATAGCTCTATTCGAGTACACCAGCATCGCAGCCACTAGCACCTAAGCAGCAACGTAAGGTCTAGTAAAATGACCACTATGTGCCCCTGCACCCCTACCTGGCCCTGCAGGATTCTTGGACTCCGGCACAGCCACCACCACCACAGCAGTAGACAGCAGACATCCTGCTCCTGCAACGAGTGCAGCAGTATGTGGCTGCAGGAATCCCCCTAGCTGCGGTCCCATAGTGAAGCCCAGGCTGAATGCTGCGATGATTAGCCCAAAGCCGGCTGTCCGGTGCTGTGGCTGCAGGACATCTGCTGTGTAGCTCAGGAACACAACAATGATGGGGATGATTGATGTGACGGCGTTGCAGGGGAAGTACCTGGCGGGTGTTGAGAAGATGCAGACACCATGATTGGGGTGATCTAGTTGTTAGAATATGCAGCAGACGAGGAGCACTTGAACAGCTATACATGCAGGAGTTTGCAGGAAAAGCAGTCTCTACAACATCCAGCAATGCCACAAGCAACTGGCGTCATGTGCAATGCCATTCCCCTCCTGCAGGCTGTGTCCTGCAAGCTGCCATGCAAGCTGCCATGCAACTTGTGCCATGCAAGCTGCCATGCATGCTGTCCTGCAGGCTCATCCTGCAAGTTACCATGCAAGTTGCCCTGCCAGCTGTCCTGCCAGCTGTCCTGCCAGCTGCCATACAAGCTGTCCTGCAAGGTGACCTGCATGCTGTTCTGCATGCTGCCCTGTGAACTGTCCTGCAAGATGCCCTGCATGCTGTCCTGCAGGCTTATCCTGCAAGCTGTCCTCTGCAAGCTATCCTGCAGGCTGAATGATGGCTGTGTCATCTGCTTAAGCAACCCTTGAGGATCATTAAGAGTGTCAAGCAGCGTATAGAGCTATGGAATAGGATGCAAGACCATGCTAATCTGTCACCCGCATCAAAAACTCCAACACCTACCAAAGCAGGGAGACTTCTTGGGTCAAGTACAGGAAGACCACCATAACTGGCATGGCTGACAGCATTAGTCCACCAACAATGAACGGCTTTCGACCATAAGTGTCACTCAGGTCGCCAATCAGTGGTGAAAAGATGAAGGAGATGAAGGTATTGGCTACAAGAGATGTCCAGCTGTTCCACAGGACAGCGTCTACACAGCAGGAATGGCAGGATAAAAATATAAAGGGGCTGTTGAAGGTTTACAGCAAAGACGGGCCCATTTGCGTAAGACTCGCGATTGCGTGTCCAGCAAGCACTGACATTCTGGAGGGTTATCGCAACAGCAATGGAGGTGTGCAGCTGCAATCTTTTTTCATCTGGGAACGCAAGGGCTACAATGACAGAAGCAGTAGAAAATAAACAAGAGATACAGCATGCTCTACTATCGGGGAATGCTGAGGGATGCATGGTGCTGAAAACCACTTGCCTGCATGCGCATCCTGACACGCTGCTGAATGTGGTTCCAGATCAAGGAAAGATTCACAGTCAATCTGTTGACCAGCGCGACGACTGGCAAAGAAGTTGGTCAACAGTGTTGGCAAGACAGGCACGAGGGTGGCGAAGCCTGTGGGGTGAGATGACCAGTTGCAGGAGGCGACAAGCAGAGTGCTGTAAGAGCAGAGGGCTGTACAGTCACGCAAGCGCAATGAAGCACGTAATTCGCTGCAAGTTAGTTCGTATGTGTGTTGGCATGTACTGTGTCCCTACGTAACTGCTCATGCATCACGGATCAAGGCAAAGACTGTCGAGCAATGGACCTGGCGAGTACACCGTCCTGCTAAACCTACAAGCAGAGTCACCGCACAAAGACTTCTTCGAGTATTTCAACAGTTCTTACCAAAGCTATATATGAGCATGGAGAACAGCAAGACCACGAGTCTGCTGCTCCACAAAACGGACATAAGGCTCCCTGTCGTCATGTCAGCTGCTGCTCCACCCATCACGCCTAGTCTCAACCTTATTCACCCAAAACAAACAAAAAGCATTGTACAGCTGGTTGTAGTCAACCGGAGGATGAAAACCGTATCAACATTGGCACAGGCCTACATCAGACGGCAATGTCCATAAACATAGAGGCTTCATCACCTTGCAGATAACCATTCTGCTTAGAACCAGCCGTTGCATGACCACCTCGGCTGTTTTTAATAGTTGCATCGGGCTATGACAGCGTACCACCGATTCGCTCTGCGTGTTCTGTATCTCATAGTACGGTCGTCGACTTGGATAACACAAGATACCTTATTTTCACGAGCTGTCTTCTTGCGGATGCTCTCGGCAGCATCTGCTGGTACAGTTGTACTGCAGTGCCTTGATATTAGCCTGGAGCATCTCAAGCTCTTCTCTCGGTGCATCTGGTAGGAAGATCCCTCAATACCTTTTTAGTTGAAACTTACCCTTGATGCTATTTACCAGCGTGCACTTACCCATGTGCTGCGGTAAGCTATAAGCGACCCTCTGGGCTAAATTCGCTTCCATTCACCTTGTCCGTCAAGGTGTCGGACTCAGCATGCAGCAGGTGCTGGTGATGAAACTATAAACGCTTTACACAGACATTTACCACAGTATGCATGCCATACAGCCCCGCAATGTGGTGCCTCTCTGGCTTCAAGGCTGGCAGTGCGCTGCTACTAGTACAAAAACATTGATGCACCCTGCAATCAAAAATCAGACCACCCTGCAATTCATCGTGCACAACTGTTTCATCAGTTCCTTGCATGCTATGCATCATGCTTTCTGCTCCACAATGTACGCGATGCAATCTGTTCCTGCTGGCATTTTGCTGCTGCTGCTGCTGGCAGCAGCAGCACTACCTGTACATACGGCAACAGTAGCTATTCTCTTGTATGCCTCTGCTTTCAGCTCTCTCAAACGTTCTTGACGCCTCCATCTGTGACTGTCAAGCAAGCCCTGCCGCAGGGACCAACAGAAAGTACAGTACATAGCATGAGAAGATCATGATGTAGTGATATATATGTACGATCATGATCACTAATCATGGATCACAGATGCAAAGAATCAGCTCAGGTATGGATCTTGTTGACACATAATGCAGCTGACACCACGACCACAACAAAAGTATTGACTTGGCAACGAGAAATTTTACAGGGATCAGCTGATCATCCCAAATACGACAGATCGTCCAATGATCAGATAGATCAGATCACCAACCTGCATTCGCTTTCTGATCTTCTCTCGAGCCGCCTCAACTCGTCGCTGCTGTTCCTCTACTGCTGCTGCCGCCGCATGTGCTGCTGCCACTG
>LWCB01000162.1:0-18774 GCA_001630525.1 Coelastrella sp. M60 | reverse complement strand
ACAGATGCAGGATCATGAGCAGGACAGATGCAGGATCATGTGCAGGACAGATGCAGGATCATGTGCAGGACAGATGCAGGATCATGTGCAGGACAGATGCAAGTAGGACTCATGGTACATTCTGACGTGACAACACCACACTGTGTGTCTAGATAGCTACCACCTGCAGGGTGCGCACGAGCTCAAGGCACACTGGCAATGGTAATAACTTGACATGGGCATTTGTCTTGGGCACAAGCATGTATGATGTCTTGTTGGGTGAGAACTGGATATGGACTTCTCAGTGTAACATATCCCACTTACACATAGAGATCACCTTCACCATACTGCACCACAGAGAAACCGAAGAGTGCCTCTGGCAGCTGTTTGAAGGTGCTGTGAGTGAAAGTTGGGCAAAGCTCCTCCTCCTTCATGTGCTGTACTAGCTGCTTGAGAAGGCCTGCAGAGGCAGCAACTGGTTCATAATTCGATGTCGGAGATCTAAATCCGTTCGGTGGGACCCAGTCAATCACTGTTGTGGGTACGCCATTGAGAGCTCCGGCAGAACTTTGCCATGTCATGAGCAACTAGGCCCTTGTCATGGCTGACAGTTTGTCTCCATACCTTGCCTACTGGTGTGTGCGTCCAGGCCTGATACATTGCTTACTAGTAGTTGCAGCGAGTCGTCAGATAGCAGGTCGATAGACAAGCCTTCGTAAGACATGTTGCAGCAGCCTGTGTCACAGTGTTGCTCGCAGCTGAGGACCACTTCTTCCAGACAAAGATTCCGGTCGCGCAACAACCTCAAGGTTGCTGAGATATGCTAGTCATCTGTATGAAGCTTATGCTGGACACAGTGCAGCGGTCCTGATTGTTCAAAGCGCTCTAACATAACACTGGACTGTCGAGCAGAAAAACTCAGCGTACCAGGCAGTGTCCAGCGGGAACAGCAACACAAGATAGAATGTACAAAGCGTATAAAATTTGATTACAACAAATTTTTACGAACCGTTCAAGCCCCAGCAGTCGTGCGCGGGGATTTTTTGTTTCTCTGGTACATTTCCTCATGTGTCTTGTTGTCAAACTGGCGAGGGGAAAATCATGTTGCCTGGCGCTAAACAAGCTGGTGCAAGCCAACCTGTTGCCCTCCCTGCGCCGTAATAATTGGGGGTTCTTTCCCTGAAGCACCAGTTGATTTGCGCTTTGATCCTCCTGCGCATGGCATGTCAACTGCAACTATCAAAGTCACGGTTATAGGACTCGTTGGCCGTCCTTATCTAGGACACCGTCCCTGGTGATGCTTCGACGTTTGCGCACTGGAATCCTTGGAGGTCGCCTCTTGTTCCCCTGCTTACTTATCATAGCTGCAGTCTCTCCACAAACCTTAGAGTTGGTCCCGCGAGTCTGCCCAGGGTTGCAGCAGGGCATATGCACCAGGAGTTGCCAGGCTGCTTCATGTACTGCTCTGGCCAGATTTTTCTCAAGCACCTTCAATGAAAGCAGGCGTGGGGTTGCAACGAAGTCCTGGGCAATCCAGACAGGATGGAACTTGACAAGGATACAGTCGTGTGAGCAGATTCTCTCAGCACGCAGCAGCAGACCTAGCTATTGCAGCTGGTATGGCATCACTTGCTGTTCACAGGAAGCTTTTGCCCAGCGACAATGCACAGCGGTTCACTCTGTGGCAGAGCTGAAAATGCAAGTCAATGGCGTGAATGGCAGTGTCGATGACCCAGCAGTTGTCAAAAGCATGTTGGAGCTGCATGCATGTGGCCTCACACGGCTTGTACTGCAAGGCAATGATCTGTCAGGGTCGTTGAGCACTGCCTGGGGTTATATGACCAACCTCACAGTCTTGGATCTAGGTGAGCCACAAAGCCGTTGCATACACAGCTTCGATAGCAGCTGGAAGTATAACTGCACGTGGGCAGTGTTGGTTCCTGATACCACAGCGTTGCACCAGTTTTCCTGGGGTATCTGCTGTGGACCTATGCATGAGGTCTGCCTTACTGCCGTCTTGTGTGTAGTCCACAAAAATCACAGGTCTGCATGACTTATGTACACGTGATATCCACAGCTTGCTGCAGTGTTCACCAGCTCACTTGCATATGCTGCTCACATCCAATGCGCACCATTGAAGGCCAGTGGAACACTCCTGCCAGCTGTATGTCAGTGCTAGGCTCATTCAACAATGAGATCAACAAGTACAAAAGGTGCTTGTTACCTCCTGCATCCCTGTTTGTTATCAGGTGGCAGTGTGTCATACCACATGTGTCATCTACTGTCTTCACCTTTAAGTGTACCTCCTTGCCTCTTCTGCAGGGAATAACTGGATCCAGGGCAGTATACCAGATGCATTTCAGTCCCTGACACAGCTAACTGTGCTCAACCTAGGCACCAACTTCTTGTCAGGTGTTCTTCCACCATGGCTTGGAAGGCTGAAGGCACTGCAGCTGTTGAGCCTCGGTAGCAGTGCAGGTGGGTTGATGCTGTGTCCGAGCACACTGGTCTGGGGTGCCTTGGAGTTGACCAGTGTTTGGGCAGTCAACACAATAGTACCTAATGCTGTATGCTCTGAGAATACAGCATCATCAACAGTGTGACGTACAGCTACTTCATGGGATAAATTGAGTCCCTGTATCACTGTTGCATGTATGCATGCTACAAGTAGGAAATTATTGCTCTCAAGGTAACATAGCTGTTTTCTTGGCAATGTTTATCACATGTACAATGTCCAGGTGAAAACCCAGATGGCCGTGTTGGTCTCACTGGTTCGATACCTGCGTCGCTGGCTGACCTGCAACAGCTCAAGCTGCTCAACCTCGAGTCAAGTAAGACACTGCTGTAACGGATATCCATACTCTCTGTTGTGCATCCTGACCATATGCTGCACCAGTCCTTGCTGTTAGGTGCTGCCAAGCATTGAACAGTGCTTGCATGCTGCAGGAGCTTGTCCTGCAGCTATCGCCCCGGCGGCCTTGAGTGCAGATATGCTAGTGACTGCAGATGGTACCTTCAGCTGCTGTATGTGACTACTGCACTTGTTACTGCCCTGGTTGATGGCAAATGCAGTGCTGATCTGCTGGACGTGTAGAGCAGTATATGTTTGTTTTTCCAATTCTCTGCAGATGCGTTAACCGGCATGTTGCCTCCGCGGCTGTGCAACAACAGCAAACTCAGCATCCTGAAGCTCCGGGCTAACACATTGATTGGCTCGCCACAGCAGCTGTTGAACTGTACGCAGCTTACCCAGCTAGACATCAGCAGGAACAGGTTTTCTGGTGCTTGGCTCGGCCACACAAGCAGCTGGAACTGGTCACAGCTTCTTGCTCTAGATGCTAGCTACAATGACTTTGAGGGCAGCATACCAGACGCTTTGTATGGGCTGTCAGTCCTGAGTTATCTGAATCTTGGCTACAACAGGTAAGCAAGACACGCCAAAAGCAGAAAGAGGCAGGCTATCATGGACCTGCTGGCACTTCAGCTCACATGAAGTACATGTGGCTAAGTGCCCATGATGCAGTGTTGCTTGAGCGTGCGCAGAACATGCATATGCAATTGAACCTTTGCTTGCTTGGGGTGTGGGGTATTGTCATTTAGCAATCCCTTGAGGGGCTGCTCAATTCACTGGTGGCAGATAATGCTTCCTTGTGTGCGTGCAGACAACTTGTGCTCGCTGTGTCTGATGGCTTGAACAACCCTTTCACTGTATAATTGACATGTCTGTGGCAGACAGCCCATCTGCAGTTCGGCAGGCACACAAGCAATGCATGGGGATTGACGCCTGCATAGCTTCAATGTGCCAACATGACCCTTGCAACGATGTCTGACAAACAGGTTATCAGGAAGCATTCGTCGCTCAATCACCCTGATGCAGAACCTCATTGAGCTGAAGCTGAACAACAATCTACTGTCCGGGGTGATCGATGAGAACCTGTGGTATTTGCCTCGCCTGAGCCTCTTGGACCTCTCACACAACAAGCTCACAGGAACAATAAGCAGTGCAGTGGGGTACGTCAGGGCTGTAGTTGTTGATTGCCAGCAATGTGGTGCATGATAAGCGTATGAGGATGCTGGCTGCTGCTGCATGTAGCTCAGTTTTTGCTCGGGCAATATGTTTTTGACGGGTTTCTTTATGCTTGTATGCCACTGGCTTGCCACCCATTGGCAGCAGATGCAGCCCCTTTGCTAACAGTTGTTAATCGAAAGCTTCTGTGGCCACTGTATACCTGCAGATTAGCTTTTGCCCTGAGTGAAGTAATACTGGACAACAACAAGCTGTCAGGTTCCTTGCCTTCAGAACTAGGTATCCTCCAGAACCTGAAATTAATGGACATACGTAATAACACAGCGCTATCCTGCATGGACAACAGTAGTACAGCTGTCGATGAGACCTGCAGCACCAAGCAGCTGTTGCCTTGCTTCATGGCATTGAGTGATATCAGGGTGCCCAGGACAGATGGCAGCAATCTGGCTTGTCCTCTGTTGATGAGGCGACCATTTGAAGAAGCAGTGGAAGCATGCTCAGGCGATGGACCAGGGCTGTTGGTAAGCATGCAGGCTTGTGTGCTGCTACATGCAGCGAGCTTTGTCGGTCTACCGCCTTCTTGTGTCATCGCTTCCGCAGGTTTTTCATGCAGCCTGACTAGCATGTGCTATCAAGTGATGGTTCATCAGCATCAGTATTGACCAAGATGTACAATGTGGGCATGTACTTAGATGCATGCCGGCCTTGGACATGGCACCCCTGACAGCCTACAACAGTGTGGAGTAATAGCCCAAGCCTGATGTGCTTGCTTTTGTCCGACTGAGTGTGTGGCTGATGCGACAGTTGAAAACCTGGGTGTGCAATATTATGACAGCGCTGCCTGTGTTGTTACTGACATGCAGGGGGCACAGGCGACCAACCTAGCTGACATTGGTGAAAGCGAGCAAAAGTTTGAGCTCGACCCCAGTTACTATGACTACCAGAATTGCCGCTGTCTTAGGGTAAGCAGGAACAGTGTGCGCACCAGTGCGCTCAAGTACTCCTCAGAGTGACATGGTGCATGCTTCTTACAGCTGTTTGTCTGCCCTATTGCGGACAGTTGGCATGTGCTTTGCTGTTGGGTGCTTTCAGCTTCAGGATAAGCTTGCATATGGCCTCAGCTTTGGTACATATGAATGAAGCATTTGCCATGGTGTTAGCAGGGTTACAAGGAAGTCTGGGTGGCTGGTGGCACAGTTCTCACTTGCATAGAGATGCCCTCATCAGGGATGCCAGCTTGGGTGGTACCCTCGGTTGTAGTTTCTGCAGTAGCTGCAGTCATGCTGCTGGTTGCTGTGGCCTTGGTGGTGTGGCTCAGGATGACAGTGCAACTAAGACCCAGGTGCGGATCTGTGGCATTGGTAGTGTCACGTGCAAGGCTGTTGCATACGCTGGTACCCTTTCTGCACCATAGTGATGAACATCAGCCTCAACAAGCCACTGGAGTCATGGTTTTTGAACAGTAGAGTGTTCCCCGCTGGCGGGTTCTGCCCTGTGGCAGCAGATGCATTAAAACTTTTGTATAGTCTGCACAAGCTGCAGCTGTGCAGTTATCAAGCACAAGTTCACCAGGATGGGTAGCGGTCTTGATGCAGGTGGCAGCGTGAGAAAGAGCTGAATGAGCACAGAAAGAGGGGCATGCCCACTGGAGGCCCAGCAAGCATAGTAGTTACTGATGTGGAGAGATACTCAGGTAATTCTTGTAGCACTTTGTCCTTGTCCAAAAGCTTTGCTTCTTCTTCATATTCTCCAGCCCTGGCGGCAATGCCAGCGGTCGTATTGTTTCTGTTGTAGATGATGGTCAGGCGCCTTCCTTAACGATACTCTGTTCACTGAATGAGTCAGGCAGTTGCCTACTACCAGTCAAATGCCCTGTCACTTTCTCTGTCGCAGATCTGATGCAAGCCAATGCCTATCTGACCACCAAAGCCCTGGGCGTTCATAATGCCATTTTGCGGAGAGCAGTAGCTGCTCAAGCTGGACACGTCATAGAACAGGAGGGTGACAGCTGGAGTGTGGCTTTCCACACACCTATGGACGCTGTCGCCTTCTGCTTACAGGTTGGCATCCTGCTATCAATCTGTTGATCACTCGCTTTCACAGCCAACGCACGCTACACGCACCAAGTCACACATGTCTATGAACTGAAGCTGTACAAGCTGCAGTGCTGATCCAGTCTGTCTGCTGTGCAAGCTTCAGTGCTGCATGTTTTGCTGTGCTTGTCAGTGCACTCGTGCTTTTGCTGGCATATGTTGAGCAGGATGTAGCGCATAGGTTTCCTCAAAACGACTGATTTTGCAAGCAACTGTGCTGGAGCCCACTTTCTCTTCCTGTCACCATGGACTACAGGTTCAGCAGGCTCTGCAAAAGACCAACTGGCCTGGTGATGTGAACTCAAGATCATTCAGGGGCCATAAGTCTTTCCTCAGCAATGCAGCAGTCACAGCAGCCGAGTCCAGCAATCGCAGCAACACAAGCTTGCGTGGGCTGCAAGCAGGTTCCACAAGCTCTGCAACAGCCATGCATAGCAGTGGTAGGATGTCAAGCCATGGCCAAGTGCACAGCGTTGCTTGGAAGCAGCAAGTGCAGGTGCTTAGGTCAAGTTCGGGGGGCTCTGCTGACCTTACTAGGGCAGCTTCTGCAGCAACAGGGGCTGGTAATGTCACTGATGTTGCTGCTGCTGGGCAGCTTAACAGGACAGCAAGGGAAGACCGAGGTTCAGGCGCTGTTTCACATTTCTGTACCCTCAGAGAAGATGCTGAAGAGGGACAGCAGATGCAAGAGCAGCACAAGCAGGAACCAGAGGCTGCAACTCACTCACTGCAAAACTCCTTCAGCAGCATCCAGAGCTCGCCTGAGAGTCAAGACGCCAGCTGCAGAGGTGCATCACCCAAGGCTGCTGCAGCAGTCCAGGACTGCAGGGCATCTAGTTGGCAGTCAACACCTGACACATCAACCAGCAGCTTCCAGCAGCTGCTGCAGGGCTTCCGCAACAAGATCAAGTTGGCCGCCAGCAACAGCAGCAGTGCGGACTTGCAATGCGGCAGCTTCTCAGGAACTTCAGCTGCTGCTGCAAATGAACATTCTGGTGTTGATGCCGGATTATTGACAGCCAGGCAGCCAGGCACATCCAGTGCCAGCAAGCTTCACCCAAGAAGTAGTGACGGACTTGGCGCAGCCAGCACACTGAGATCTGCTGGCAGTCAGCAACTAGGTTCGATAAACAGGTTCTGGTCCATGATGGGGATGCCAATCAAGGGTAGGCAGGACAGCTCTGAAGGCCAAGATGATGGAGTCCGAGGGCTGAGAGTGAGGATGGGTATTGCTACTGGCTGGGTACCAAGGGACACTGATATTGGGCGGTGTGCACTGTTTGAGTTGGCCAAAGGTAGGTACCGGCTGATGGTCTCCTGGTGCTGCAGCGATAGCTGATTTCCTACATTGCAGTTGAACATAGCCAGCATGGAGGTCAGGCAGCCAGTTGGCAGGCAAGCTTTGTCAGGAGCAATCTTCACAGATTTGGCCATGTGCAAGGACCACTGACATTCAACACTGTGCTGAGCTGTTTTCTTAAAAGTTGTTGTGATGAAATAGCTTTTTGTCTTGCTCTGCAGCTGTGTCTGACATGGCAAATGGTGGCCAAGTACTGCTAGAGGCCAACACCTTCCATGGTGTGAAAAACAGACTCACAGAACTTGGCACCATAGATCATAGAGGCTACAATGACAAGCTGAGGGCTAACGCATCCAGAGCCCTGTGGCAGCAGACATCCATGTCATGTTTGACAAGCTGCTTTGGGTAAGGCAGATTGATGCTGTTGTGTTATCAGGATTGTTCATCAACCCTGGCGCTTGCTGTCTTCGAGCTTTGCTGCCCTTGTCCTTTCTGTGTATGACACAACTGTGAATTGCTCTTTTTTGGCCAAGTCGCTTTTTGCAGTGTCAATGCAAGACATGTACTGGTGGTGTTGCAACATTTTGCAGGTGGTTGAGGAGTGTCCTGGGTTCCCCCTTAGACAGCAGTGTACATGACACTGACGCCTTGCTGCTGGACCTGGGTGAATACTTCCTGCCAACACTTGCACCAGTGGTTCCAGCAGCGGCTGGTGGTGAGGTCACTGGCCCCGGCATGGACAGCGCCACAGTCCCACTGCCGGCAGCATCTGCGGCAACAGCGGCAGGTATACAGAGCAAAGATGTTGATACAAGCAGCACAACAGCACCTTCGGCTACAAGTGCTTCAAACATGGATGCTGCAGTTGCCGCTGTCGTTGCTGCAATGTTCGGAAGCTCGGCGGTGCCTGGTCGGGCTGGTGAGAGTTTGCAGCTGTACAGCATCCTACCCAGATTGCTGCATCAGCGTGCAAAGCTCTGCTCAAGTAATCTGACATTCAGGGAGGGCACTCAACAGACTATCAAGAGCTACTTTGAGGCACCAGGTGACCAGGCTACATGTGTTGATCTATTTGTTCCTTATCAATCCTTTTTTACAAGCTGCTACAGAACTCTAGCAGTATGCTTGCGTCAGAGCTACGTGACTTCTCATATGCATTGCCAGTTGCAAGCAACGGCCCTCCAGGCCCCAGCAAGCTCTAGGCCGTGGGCTGCCTGTGTTGTATGGTTGCAAAC
The DNA here is from genome assembly GCA_001630525.1 of Coelastrella sp. M60. NCBI lineage: Eukaryota > Viridiplantae > Chlorophyta > Chlorophyceae > Sphaeropleales > Scenedesmaceae > Coelastrella > Coelastrella sp. M60. Next base: position 10,140 of record LWCB01000162.1, on the reverse strand, counting down.
GCCAGATACCATTTGCAGCGTTTGTATTTGCGCACGTAAGCTGTTGGATAGCCACCTCACTGAATTCGACCTTAGTGAGGTTGCTGATCCAACAGCTTACTTGTTTAATTGATCAGTACCTGCCAAACAGCCTCTTGCTGGCGTCACCAGCTGCTATTTGCAGTGTTTCTGTCATCACAGACCGTTTGGTGTGGGTGATTTCATCATGCACCGCACTATGCAGCTGGACTGAACAGCACAACTGTATCTCCACCCTGCAGGAACTGGACTAGCTGACCTGAGTGGGCTGCAGACATCAATTGAGGACTTCAACCAAGCGCAGCTTCCAACAGTCACCATGGTGTTTGCAGCAGTTGAGGGCGGCAAGGCTCTCATACGGAAGAAGCCGGAGGTGGCTCGTCTGGTGCATAGCACAATTGGCCGCCTCATGCACATGTTGCTCATGGTGTTGCCTGATCATGATGGTCACCAGGACGGGTACCTGTGTCGGCAGCAGGAGGGTGTGCTCAAGTACATGCTGGCCTTCAGGGAGCCTGCTAGGGCATTGGAGTGGGCGCTGCTGTTGCAGGTGCTGTGATATATCTTACTGCTGAGAGCAACACCTAGAAGTGCTTTGCATGCCTGGATGCATGGTGCAGTGCATAGAGTCTGGCAGGACAATTTCAGTTGAGGAGTTTGAGGTGTTGCTGTCGCAACTATTGCAACCAGAGATTTGTACAGCTTGTTCGCACCCGCTCGAACAAGCTTTGCTCACATCCACACCAACCCCAGTCCTGTGCTGTACATTTGTTTGTATGCAGGAAGTGATGCTGCATGTTCCCTGGCCTGAAGGAGTGCTTCAGGGACTGAGCAGCTCAGATGCAAGCATCACGCCAGCTGAGGATGCTGTCAGAGGCAAAGCAACCCCACCAGGTCGACCCCGGATCAAAATTGGAATGGCTGAGGGACATCCAGACTCCATCACACCTGATCACCTGGTATGTGTATGTATACCCATAATGCATAGAACCTTGTTACAGGCTGATGATCGAAGGGTAGACAATTTCCAATAACCCCTAGGTGCAGAGCTTACTGTTGACGTCACTCTGGCATGGTAGCAGAAGTCCTTGCGACTTCCTCTTTGGCGTATGCAGTAGTACTGCCAGTTACATTAATGAATGCAAGGGATTTGTCTGCCATCTTATGAATCTGAATGTGGCCTCGTTATCACATGTAGCATCTGTCATTTGGTGCAGGGCCGTGCGGACTACTTTGGCACCTTTGTAAATCTTGCTGCACGTATGATGGACGCCGCAGCAGATGGGGGGCTGGTGGTTACTGGTGTGGAGCTGGCTGAACGCCTGTACAGGTATTGCTTGCTCGCGTTCATGTTTCTTGATGCCCCACAACCTCACTGCTTGGCAGTGGTGCTCTGCAGATGGTGGCTCATGTGAATATGTTATCATCACCCGCTGTTGTTCCAGTTCAAATTTGTTCTTGCTGCTGCAAAATGCACAGCTAGGCTGGCAGCCGACAGCCTCTCTAACCAGCCACAAGCCTTGCAATATGCTGCTCTGTCTTGTTCACATGACATATGTTGGGTCCCTGTTATGAAAGCAAATATTGCCATGTTTAGATGCCTTGTCCAGACAACTGCCTCCTGTGCCGCAACGCCCTGATAAGGGTTTTTGCCTACATCAACCCACCTGGCAACCTGCTTGTGTATGTAGTACATGGCGATTTGAAGCCGAGCTAGGCCTATATGACCTGCCAGCAGATAGCCAACATGAACAGCCGCCACTGCAGCAGCAACAACAGCCAACAAATGGCATCAACCCAGACAACACCAGCAGCCAAGTGTCCCTCTCCAGTCCCTTTGCAAACATGCAGATCCCAGTCGCAACATCAACGCAGCAGCAGCAGCAGCAACAGCAGCAGTCCTCTGCACCTCAGTTATCAGCAGAGGAGTGTGCACCTGACTTCAAGGTGCCCATTCACAGTGTTGCAGACACAGATGAATCTGAAGGGCCTGATACCCCTAGGTTGGCCACAGGCGCTGCTGCTGCGGGCAGCCGTGACAACCTGACAAATGCAGGAGGTCCAAAAAAGGAGGCTCACATGCAACCATCACTAGGTCGTAAGATGTCATCTTCAAGAGCCAAGCTGTTGAAGGAGTTACTGAACAAAAGTGAGTGCATGTTGTTATATCCCCAAGAGCCTTCACTTTGCCTCTCCCTAGCCCTTCTTGCTTCCACCTCCTACTGGCTGGTTGTGTATCTGAGGTGACCACAGATGGTGAGGTGCTATTGCTAGTGTTGACCAATGTCCAACAGTACGCTGCTTTTGCGATAGTTGATAAAACAGCACCATGTTATGCAAGCCTGTTCAGCTGTTGCATGAACCATCTGCAGGAAGTAAGTACTGCGCTGATGTGCTGTGTGTTCTGTCCCCTATGCAGATGCCATGCTGTTGGATGGGCCCACCTACCCTCCGCGCCAGGTTCACGTCAGCACCCAGCACATAGGAACTTACTCATTCAAAGGCTGTGGCGCTATTGATATGGTTGCATTCGTCACAGACTTCATGCCTGTTCCAGATCTGCATATGTCTGGGAGTAAAGGCGGCAAAGGAGTCATGTTGTCCCCTAGCAAAGGCCCTGTAGTGGGGCTGCAAGATTGTTTGATCGTGCTACCCAATGTCCTGCCTGCTTTGCGGCAGGCATGGTCTGCAGCCGCTGCAGCAGTGGCAGTTCCTCAGCAGTATGAACAAGACAGGACGCAGCTCCGTCAGACCAAAGTAGCCAACAAGAGTGGTAAGGCTGTACTTAGGAAGTGTGTGAGTAGTGGCGCTGCTTTTGGGGCTTTCTCAACTGCACCTGATGGGATGAGGCGCTTCAGACCGGCAGCAGCTGTGATGGACACAGTTGATGATCAGCCTCTTACGCCACCGATAGACTTAGAGGATGGCAGCAGTGGCAGTTTGGATCAAGAAGCAGCAACCGCAGCAGCTGCAGCCACCTCGATTTCAAAAGCCACTCGGTCTCCAAGATGGCTCGGTAACAGCATCGCCCAACGTGCTTGTGGGGAGGTATATAAAGATGTTGATGCAGAGGCTGGTGCTGAGCCGCCTATCAGTTTCCTGAAGAGGCTAAGTGGCAGCTTCACAGCTGTGAAACCATTCAGGCCTGTCAGCAATCGCCGGCAGCAGGACTGTGATGGACTAGTTGGTGAAGAACAGGGGCAGAATGACTTGCAATTGCAGGACATACAATTGGTTGTTGGTAGACCCGATGGGTGACAATGCACCATCAATGGTGCGAGCAAGTCTCGTAGGAAAGGAATTCTGTCGTCACCTAGCACAGGCCATGAGGCAGGGTCATTGGGGGTTATGTGACAAGCGTTCGGCGGCGAAGCCTACTTGCTCCACAGCATCCACTGTCAAGGATTACATGCTTGGGTAGATAACTATCTTGTCGGTTTTGACTTGTGCAACAAGAGCATGTATTGATCACGGGCTTGCCGAGGTGTTGAAGGGTCTGCTGAGTATACTGAAGCAGAAGTGAGTCCCACATTGATCCAGGTTGCTGCATCTTTGTAAGCATGGCTGTCAGCCAGGGTCTTGCTTGTAAGCATATGCATTGTTGCTGTGCATACGTGTGCATTATCTGCAGGTTGCGCCACACATGCTCAGGCAGGATTTCATGGGGGCCTTTGTGAGGTGGTGTTGTAGACCATTTGCATGTTTCAGTGTGTTGGTCTCTGCGGCGATGGTTGTTCTGGCATGGTCTTGTCGGCTTCACAAATGTTGTGCATTGCTGTTGCTATTTGGGAAATGCACTGCAGAAGCAGACTTGGCTTGATCACTTGCAGACAATTCCAGCTGTCATAAGCTCCTGGATGAGGATCCTGACAGCACTGCCACAGACCACGTGATGGTTGCTGGTAGCAGCCTCCTATTTGTAGCAGCCTCCTGATAAACTATGAAACATTATCTTGTATCATGTATTATATGTATCTACTGGTAGTTGATGCATGAGTCGCTCCTTGCGAGAAGGGCCCGGGGGGGGGCTCACAATCAGGGGAGCAGCGACGCATGAATGAGTGTCAACATGTTTGAGCCTCACCACCTGAGGTGCGCTGCTGGTGAGAGATTGAGGGTAATGCTGTAAGACACTTGAGATGTCGTGCTGTTTGGGAGGATCAGTGTGCATGGTAAACAGAGAAACTTTTTTCGCATCATAGGACGGATTTGTGCTGTTGGATCCTGCATTCGTCTGTGGCACAAGGTCTGCAAGCTGGGCGCATCTATGTCACATGCTTAGCTGCATAACTGTGCTCCCTTTGTACCCATGGCATGCATGGTGCTTATCTTTGCTGCCTCTATGTATGCCCATCGTGGCATCACAGGGGTGGATCAGTGTTTTGGCCTTTGACTTGAGCTGATACCTGGTTGTTAAGGGTGCAAAGCACTGTTTGGTCATGAACATTCGCTTGTTTTTGCACCCACATTATCAAAGTATCAAAGGGCACCATCAGTACAGCTGAAGCAGGGGTATATTTATCATGACTTACGTAGTCAGCTCTGTTGAAGGTTATGCTCGTTGTATCAGGTGTGCCAGGTGAAGGCAGTCTATCAGCAGTTGAGTGGCTGGTCAGCTTTTGACCAACTGTTGATTGGCTGGCTCCCGTGCATATTGCTTCTGGACTCGTCAGCATTAATAGCAATACTACTGCATGCTGTTGCTGGTAGAGCATGTGCATGCGACCTGTGCCACAACCATCAGCCGCTATGATCAGCTCATGCTGAGGGCAGTGGCACACTTGCAGCAGACCATGACAACTGGCATGTGCCAGTGCATCAAATAAGCACACATATGTGTGCTGTTCCTGCCTATCTGCATTGTTCATGCCAGTTGCAACTCAGGTGTTAACACAGCTATTTCCACTGTCAGCAGAGTTCAGTGCAAGGGGTCATGGCTGCAAGTGGACCCTGCCGGTCCATAGCTGGCATAGATCTGCTGTTAGGCAATAAGAGCACATGACAATGCTGTACACGTTAGGCTCAGCTGTTCAATTGTTTCTTGCCTCCTCTCTACTCTTGGCATAGTTGAAGTAGACACAGAGCCATACTTCTATTGACAGATTCGTACATTGTCTGACGTCGTGGTGTACTTCTCACACTCTGCTGCCAGCTGGAGTTGTATGGCTTTGTATGCGCAGAACAGCCAATGTATGCAGTGAAGCAGCCACATGGCATGAGCATCAGCATGGTTGATGCAGGTTAGACTATTTGCATGGTACATGGCACCATGGAGTTGTGCAGGAGACTATTTGCATGGTATGTGGTACCATGGAGTTGTGCAGAGGCCTGGGGTACTGACTAAATAGCAGATGCATGTTTTTATGGGCTACTGGCATATCTTGCACTGTGCATTGGTTGAAGGGCGGTCAGCAAGGGTGGTTCTGGGATTGAGTGCAAAGTTGGATGATACAGCCAGATGTATGCAATGTGGAATGTGAGTAACTTCCGCAAGGCTTGTGGGATGTGAGTCACAAGCATATGTGGCTGAACAGTAATGCCAGGCCCTCAGTATCTTGGGGTATTGGAGACCTGTGTGGCAAAGCATTGTAGATTTATTGAAGAGAGATGAGGCAAGCTGCTGCCATCCGTCAGCCAAGCAGCTGCCATCAGGTCATGGTGTGCTTTCACTTCAATGGAGTTGTGAGGGTCTTGATGCTGCATTAACTGTATCATCATCTTGCTGCGCATTCCATGCTGTGGCCACCTGATTCAGGGGGGTTGTCAGATCTCACATCTGTGGCTTGGTGCGAGTGATTTGTGGTGCCCAATCATGACACAGTATCGGTACGTTGTGTATGTCTCCATGAGCAGGGTAGTTGGTGGTCTGTTTTAAGCCTGGCTTTCACAAGCATGGTGACAGTGTCAGTATGGTAAATGTGCCGCTTTCAATGTAGCTGCTGCACAAGCAATGACCAATGCCCCATGACCATGGTGTCATACAAGGTTATCAGGTCTGCTGTGAGGGGATTACATGTTTGTCTGTTTGTTTAGGTCTGCTGTGGCATGGCCTAACAATGCAAAATGCGGCACGGCAACCGATAGCAGTGCTATTGTAGCTGATGGGTAGATCATGCCACCAGTGTGACACTAGTGTTTCATCCGCTCTAGCCAGCCACAGGGCCTTGAGTGTCCACGATGCCCCAGTTGTCAGCACTGGCAGTTGTGCCACAACACTTAAAATGTTCAGTTGCGTACGGTTGGGCAAGGCACCTCGTGTGATGCAGGTATGCTTTGTGTTTTGACTCAAACAGCAACTTCATCAAGGACTGAACAACTGACCTGCAAGAACAGGCTTGCTAGATTTCACCTGTGGATGTTGCATCACACTGCTTACTGGTGTTGTATGACGTCCCAAGTTATTGTGCAAGTGCAGCGGAAAGGCTGCTTACAGTGTGGAAGCATATCATAGGGCCTGTCCTAGCATCCGTTGATCACCTGGGTTGCCTTTCTGCTGCCTTTGCTCTGTTTGCCATCAGCTGTTGACAGTGAGACGCTGCAAAGGTCTACTGCCAACGGTGCAACGTGTAGACTCTAACCTGCTACTGACATGGTGTTCTGGAATGCCCCACACATGATGATAATGCAGTATGTAGCATACAAGGGTTGAATTGGGAGTCTGTTATGTCTCATGTCTCCTGACAAATGGTAACAGAGCTGACCTTGCGGAGCCTGCTTTGCTCTTGCGGTGGTACATCTCAAGTCAGCTGTCCTGATCCCATTTGCTGATTGCAACCTATCAATCTATTAACATAAAGATAAATTCAGACACTGAGGGGGCTTGGATGAAAAGTTTTCGGCGAACGGTCGCGTCTGGAGATGCAGAGGATGATACGCAGGCGCGCAGAAAGTTTTATGCAGTGATCAAATAACGTTCTTGTGTAGCTCAGGCGCTGATCAGGCATGTTGTGATCTGTTGCAGGATGCAACAGACAGGGATGAAACCGACAGAGAAGATAACGTGTCCACAATGCAGGAGAGCAAGGTGATCTAGCACAGAATGGTTAATATGATGACGTTTGGTGTCTCTAGTGGCAGCTACCTTGGTCTATGCGTCTGTCATCCACCATGCAGTAGTTCGTGGATGCTTTCTGCTGCAGTTGTTGAAGCACCTGCCCTGTGGCTGCAGGAGAAGAGAGTGGCGTCGTTCAAAACGAGAACAGTCAGCACTATTGCGATGATTGCGGGCTTTCTAGCGATCATATACTCTGGGCATGTGCCACTGGTCGTGTTGGTGCTCTCTCTACAGGTCAGCAGCAAGACAATCCTCAAAGCAGCACTTCAACTCCAACCAATCATCTCAGCAACAGATGGGGACTTGCGTCCCTTGTCTCGATGTATGATCCCTCGTAAAAATTGATCTGCAAGAGACAGCATCGTGTACACAGCAGAACTATCTTAACTCGCAACGCCTGTGCATAGTGCAGCAATTGCAAAAGTAGCTGTTCTGCAACGTGGCTTCCTGCAGTTTCTCATGGTGAAGGAGCTCTTCATGCTCGCACGGGTGGCGCAGAAGGAAAAGAAGATTCCCGGGTTCAGGGCTCAGCAATGGTACTTCTTCTTTGTAGCAACCTTCTACTTGTATCTTAGGTGAGCTACTGTGCTCCATACGGCTGTGCTCCTGCACAGTAATTGTTGCAGTGCAGCAACGACAGCTCAGCTGTTGCAGCAAATAGCAGCACCATTACCTCCTCTAACCAAGCTGCTGTGGGTGCTTGCAGCAACAGGCATTATAGGTCAGCCATCATTATCCCAGGCTGCATGCCTCAAGTCATGCTAGCTGCAATCATTTGGAACCACATATTGCACAGGAGACCACGTCAGAGACATTTGCAAGTCGCTCTGCATTCGTAATCCCTGCGTGTTGCCTGCTGTGGCCCATGGCCTTATCCCTGCAAGTCGGTTTATCGCAGGTTTATCAAGAATAATCTTCTTGTAGAGCTTACTTCTAACAAGTACTCGTCTGTATTTGCTTGGCTGCTGAAGAGGCACACGCTCATAAGCTACTCCTTGTACATGGCAGGTATGGGAGAAATTGGCTCAGCCATCACCATGACACAGCAGCAGGGTATGTGAGTGCCATAGCATTTGCTGCTGGTGTGGTTACTGATTAACAGCGCTGGTTGTGTGGTACTTAACAGCTTTCCCAACCTTGCTGATCTGACAATGCTCATCTGTGCTGATTGCTGTTGTTGACTTCATGGCAACTGCAGCAGTTAGATGATACTCATGTACCTGTTAGTCTGCCTGTAAGTTGTAGTAGATATCTAAACAAGCGATTGCTGCTGCTGCTTCATTTCCTGCAGGCTTCGTGATGTTTGTGCTCAGTCTCAAAAGAGGAATGTACTTGTATCAGTTTGGCCAGTACGCCTGGACCCACATGATTCTGATGATCATCTTTGTACCATCATCTTTCTTTGTCAGCAACATATTTGAGGGTTTGATATGGCTCATACTGCCTTCTGCCCTGATCATTACTAATGACATCATGGCATACCTAGCAGGTGAGATCTAGAAGCCATGTTGGTTGCAGAACAATGGGGTTTCCAGGGACCCTCCAAGATCAATGCAGTGCAGCTCACCAAGCTTACGCATGAGTTGAGCTGACTGCAACAGATCGCTCGGCTTTGACACTGCAGGGTTGTTAACTGGGCAGCGTCTGCTTGCCCGAGTTGTGTCAGTCAGCATGTCTTCTGTCGTGTGCTTGATCCATGTTGCCTGCCCTGCAGACAGTTGTGCAGTTGGCGCTGATGGTTGCAGGGTTTCTTCCTGTACATCATATTCCAACTTGCAGGACGAGCTACATGAAAGTACAATGACGTAGCTTCTGTGTCTGTTGTTTGTTTGCTGTGGTTTCAACCCCTGACCTTTACTACCTGTCGCTTGCTAGGTTTCTTCTGGGGCAAAACTCCACTCATCAAGTTATCTCCGAAGAAGACCTGGGAGGGCTTCATAGGAGGGTTCCTAGGGACAGTGTTGAGTGCCATGTTGTTAGCCAATATACTGTCACGATTCAAATGGATGACATGCCCACGACAGGTGAGTGGGATGTTCCTGCGATATGTACAACGGCATGCTGTTGCTGTAGAACAGGGTCATGGAGTCTGCCACTCACAGCATGCTTGACCACGCCGGAGTTTTGCCATGCTGATGCTTTGAACGGCCTACACATGGCAAAGAGCAGTAGCCTGACAGCAGCCTAACACAAATCATGCTTTTTTGGCATGTATACACTTTGCAGGACTTGTCACTAGGACCAATAGATTGCACTCCAGATTCCATCTATACCCCCCACACCTACACACTTGGCACTGCAGCTCATGCCATTTCAGAAGTACTACCTGCACCAGCTGCTGACATTGCAGCTGCAGCAGTCGCACAGCTGCCAGAGGCTCTGGTGGCATATCTGTCTGAAGTCCAAATGAGCTTCAGACCGATCGAGGGTCACGCAATCGTCCTAGCAATCTTTGCCTCCTTTGTGGCACCCTTTGGTGAGTGGCAGCTTGATGGCAAGTGATATAGCATTGCCTCTCAGCAAGCTTCACCAGCATCGCTTTCATCAGAGTTCTTGTTGGTTTTGGGTCTTTCTTGCTTTCTTAATTGTGACAACGGTGATGTTAGGTGCGCCATCAGTATTCACAGGCGGCTGTCAGCGTTTTGCCAGCTAAGGTCTTGTTCACGCCTCTTTCCTACGTGATATTTGCAGGTGGTTTCTTTGGCAGTGGCTTCAAGCGTGCCTTCAAAATGAAGGACTTTGGTGACACTATTCCTGGGCATGGAGGGGTGACTGACCGCTTTGACTGTCAGATGATTATGGCCATGTTTGCTTATCTGTACTACTGGAGCTTTGTTGCTGAGCCACAGGGGTCTGTAGGGGAGGCACTAGAGGTAGGTGGAAAGTGGCAAGTTACACACTAAATGGCAGGACGACAGCAGCCAGCAGGCAATGAAGGGCTTTCTCTGTTTTGCTGGAGCTGTAGTAGACATGATATGTCACAGTCAACAAGTTTCCGCTTTGATTGCTCAGTGACGGAGGAGTGAGCTTTCAGTGCCAATTTGTGGTTGCTTTTCCAGACAATCATG
>LWCB01000149.1:0-23717 GCA_001630525.1 Coelastrella sp. M60 | reverse complement strand
TGATGAACAGGGTATTGCTGTTATGAACACTGGAAGGCGGTGTCACTTCATTCAAATGATATCTGACTGCACGTCGGTTCACTCCATGTTTTCAGCAGGACTGTTCAGCAGACTTTCTGGCTGAAACATGGGGTACATGATCTGTCATCTATAGGTATACATGGCGTAGGGGCAGTGTACCACTCTGGTGGACTGTCAACATCAGGAATGGAGGTATGGGTGAAGCAGAGATCAAGATACGCAGCACAAACACCTTCAAGGGCAGCAGGCGGTATGTGCGGCGGCTGCAGAAACGCTACCTGCCAGACTCCCACTTGGAACCAGACAGTGACGATGGGACGTCTCCAGGCGCCGATGCTTCATATCAGGTGTGACAGCCGCTCCTCACTCTGAGGCATGGCTTGTTGCGGACGGATTCTGTGCAGTATGCTGTGAGATGATAACACTGTACCACCTACTGTATGAGCGGCAATGACGAGCAAGTATGACATAGTTTTAACAACCTTATGCAGAGTTGATGATGCATGGATCGTTTTGCTGCTTGATTTGTAAGCTTATTACGTTGTATGGTGCAGGTGCCTGTTGTCTTTTTTAGCTTATTGCGCAAAGGCACGCCTGATCGTGACAGGTCAGAGGCAAAGCTTGCAGAGGCGTTTGACTTTCTGGCAGGCCAGCTGCGCAGCATGCATAAGCTGCCTGTAAGCTATGTGGCACTGGACTGGCATCAGATGGACAAGGAGCTTGGGAGTGAAGCACTGGTAGAAGGCTTCTGGGCACAGCTCAGCTCTCTGCTGCCTAGCCAGGTGTGAACAGTAGCTACTTGCTACTGGGGTGAAACGAAACACATCAGCGGCAACCATTGCAGTGCTCTGCACATCAGCATACTGCCATCTGCCGACAGCACAGTTTTCAATCCTGTGGTGTGATGCATCATACATACGTTGACGTTCACTTGCATTGACTTGTACTGACCAACCTAACAGGGGTTTGCTCTCGGCACTATGAGCAAAGTTGGCCCTGATCAGAATGACACGGATGGCCAGGAGCTGACATCAGCAGTGAGCAGCAGCAGCAGCGGCGGCAATCTGCTTTCAGCAGCAGCTTGTGCTCGTGGGTGTAGCCCTGTGGGCAGGGGTTGGGTAGCACGGTGGTTTAAGCAGCAGCGGGGCGTGACACGGTATAACTGTGCGGATTCGCTGGATAGGACCAATGTTGGCAGCTTCTTTGGAGCAGTACAGGTGCGATCTTTGCACTGCTATCAGCACTTGCTGCTGTTCATCTGTCTATGAGTAAGGCTGTATTGAATTGAGAGCAGAGTCTGCGATTGTGCTTGCTTTTGACGCTTGTTGAAGAGAGCTTCATTGAATATAAGATATTAATACTGTAACTCCTATGATCCTCACCATGAAAGGCAGAAAACGGTGAGCAAGGGTTCTGCAAGCAATGTTTACCTCTAGATTATGCATCTCTATAGATATTCAGTGAATATGGTTATGCAGCTGAAAAGTGTGGCAAATGGTGCTGTTTGGCTGTTGCAGGTGTTTGTAGAGCAGTGCCGGGAACTTGATATCGCCATTGCAGCCAACAACTCCAGTGCAGCAAGCGTAGCACGGCAGGCACTAGTCAAACGGCAAGCAGCAGCAGCAACAGCGGCAGTCCTCGCAGCTGCGGGCAGCAGCAACAGCACTGCAGCAGGACCTGCAGCTGGTCGGCCACCTGTACCAGGTGCGTCAGGAAGTGCAGCAGCGCAAGACAAGCGTAGTGGCAGCAGTAACTTCTTATCTAGTTTGGGGAAGGATTTCAGCAGGGGTTTGAACACGGTCATGGGGGAGATGAAGTTGAGTTCTAGGTCATCGTCACCCAGAGGTACTTGTGAGCAGGCTTTGTCCAGTCTTAATAGGGATCTGAGGGTTAGTAGTGCTCCAAACATAGCGTCACTGCAGCATCAGCAGCAGCAGATGCTCAGTGGGTCTACTGGTGACTTGCTGCAGCAGCAACAGCAGCGGCGAGAGGGCAAGGAGCAGCTGCCGCCCGGTTGGGAGGCAAAGTATGATGCAGTAAACAAGCGGGTGTTCTATGTGGATCACAATACCAAGACCACTACCTGGAACAAGCCACAGTGGTCACAGGTGCAGCAGCAGCAGCAGCAAGGTTCTGGCAGCCCTGTAGCATCAAATGGTGAGGGCGGTCTTTGGCAAAGGCGTTGTGTGTCTCATGGTTCCTTGTCACTGCACAGCATTGTTCGTATACTGCATATAAACATGTTACCTCCTGCACCTCACAGCTGATTGAAACTGATTGATACGGAGAAACGTCAAGCATTGGGTGCGATTGCTCTGCAGGTGCAGCAGCAGCAACAGCAACAAATGGTAGCAGTTCCGCAGAGCAGCAGCTTGTGTCTGTGTCAGGCAGTGGCGCTACCAGTACCAGCGGCAGCAGTGCTCTTGTGTCACCGGGGCATAGCATACCCGGCAGCAGGCATCACAGCAGGAGGTCTCTGCCAGCAGATGAAGGGGCATCTGGCAGTGACAGTGATACTGGGGCAGGTAAGCAGTGGCCGGCGTGATAAGGTTGTAGCGCTGCGAAACAGAATGCTTTACTGAGGATCTGGGTCATCAAGCTTCATAGTTCCAGCACTGTAGCATGCTTCCACGCTGTGGCCTTTGTCTCATCCCCACCTCTTCAGCCAACACAAGCAGTGTACCATCTAGCTGTAGTGTATGGTCGCTGTTGTGTGGCTAAGCTGTCGTGTTTGGAAGAGGCGTTTGCGGCAGGTGGCCTTCGAAATTAGAAAGCCCTGCTGCATGCATGTGTTTGCTTCTGCAGACAAGGAGCGCTATGAGCCACTTACCCCCTGGTGTATGTTTGACCCCCGCAACGCCAAAGTCAGACATTTTGCCCGGCGGATCAACCCAGCGGCTCTGTCAGCCATAGCTGAGCTGTTTCTGATGAATGGGGACATGTGTGCGTGGCTGTATACTGGCAGTCCTGCTATGCACAGTGAGAAAATCACTATGTTTGAACCGGACACTAGCAGGCTCAAGAAGGCGGGAGCAGGCACGTACAGCAACTCATTCATTGCTATCCGCAGGTAGGTAGCAAGACTTGGATACAGTTCTGGTATACTTCTTGCAATCCACGGGCTGTACAGATGAATGAACTCGTTGGCACATCTGCTTTGAAGCCTACACCTGTATTGATTTGACCCTATGGTGTAGAATTGTACTGCATGCGAGCAGTGATATCTGGTACAGATAGGGGGCACATCTGATTGCCAGCTGCATGCGAGCAGGGCAAAGTCTGGGTAGTGCATTCAGCGTGCCAACCAAGCAAGCCTTGTTGCATGACATGCTGAGCTGCGTAGACACGGCTGGAGCTGGTTCAGTCACCCACTTGTTCAGTCACCCACTGTCTTTTGCTCCCTGCAGGCGCTACAACAATGTGCTGATGGATGAAGAGCGCAAGATGCAGATGGAGATCTTTCTGGGCATCAAGAACAAGCTGTACTTCCCAACACTATACGTGCAGTACAGGTGTGTGACAACAGACAGAAGTCAACCAACCTGTCAAATGCTTTGCTTCTCTTGAGAGCCTTGTCCTCAAGATATTTGGTTCTGACACATCGTCAGGCTACTGTTGGCTATGGGTCCACGTTAGGCTAGGCGCTGGTACTCTGCTTTTCAATCAGTCTAGTGATGATGTGTTGATGTGTGTTATGCTGTAGGGAGCCTGATGCTGTCCCTGACGACTTCCCAGAGTCTGATGATGATGAGTCATCAGATCCAGACCCCCTGGGGCTGCTGACATGGCCGCTAGAGAACAAGCCTAGGGGCCTCGCGGGATCAGCAGCAGCACTGGTTGGCCTGGGATCATCAGCAGCATCTGCGGGCAGCAAAGACCGGCAGCCAGCATCATCAGCAGCTTTTGATGGTGCAGATTTGCTGGTTGAAAGGTATGGCAGCCACACACGCAGCTTCAGCAGTGAGAAGATCTTCCAGGACTTCAGGGACTTGCACAGAGCTGGGGCAGGCCCATATCAGCAGCAGCAGTTGTCACCCTCAGCAGCAGCAAGTAGCCGCGGAGCAGTAAACAAGGGCGAATCCTCACCGTCAATGGTGCGTTGGGATGTGGGAATGCTTTTACTGCAGCATGGATGCCTGAGTTATGTCATGTGGTCCTACTGTGTTGGTGGAATGTATGAACAGTAGTACATTAGATGTATTGGAGACAGCTGGATGCTTGTTGTGTAACAGTGTTGCACAAGCAGTCTGCCCTGCTGTGATGCGAAAAGGCAATGTACACTGGCAGCAGTCGAATGCATCACTGCATGTGCAGCTCATTCTGCATGCATGATCAGCATGACACCTTCAACTGGTATCTGATAGTGCATGCCATTATAGCGGTGGATGACAGATGTTACAGAAACGTACATGAGGACAATTTGCGTGCGTCTGTTCATGCAGGCTTCTGGGCGTCCACCTGTATCTGGGGGCGTCAGACCCACGCCAGTGGCAGCAGCAGTCACAACAGCAGCTGCTGCAGCAACTCTAGGTGGCAACAGCCTTGCTGACTTTGATAGTGAACTCAGCGATAAGGCGCCTCCAGCTGCTAGTGTGTTGAAGCCTTTTGAAGACCCTCTGGGTTTGTTGTGATGTTGTTGATGATGCTGTTGAGATTTTAATTGTGATGCTGGCATCTGAGTGTTGCATTGTTTCATATTCTGGATGTCTTCACAGTTTCGCAGCTGCAGGCCCCGCCTGAGGCTCAGGTGCTTGAACTTCTGTACAAGCTCTTGTTGTTGCTTGTCTTGATAATTCTTGAATGTCACACCAAGAATAACTACAGTTGGGAAGCAGTGTCACACCAAACCACTCGGACCAATATCTTGGCAGACAATTTCTTAGCACACAACACTGAGTGTTGTCACAACGCTTAACGGACACTGACTTCACACATCCTTGCAGTGGCTGCTTATGATGAGCAACGGTGTTGGCTCTTTCTTAGCCTAAGAAAGGCCTCGACCAGTGCCCTGTGCTGATGCGAAGGTCCAAGGGTAATTGGTTTGCAGAACACTGTTCCACTTCATCTTGCACTCGCTGTAGGTAATCATGATCACCATGAGACCACTACGTACTATGTACAGTACAATGCGCGGTGTACGTACAGTACTGTACGTACAGTACGTACCGTACACTAGTGTACGGTGTCACACGGTTAGCGCAACTATTAAATATAGCAACCAGATGCACAACCGCGGCTGGACTTGGCTGCTGCACAATGGACATATGTTGAAAAGAAGAGGGCTCTTACATTACTGAAGAATATGCATAATGTTTTTCAAGCTGCCCTGCATCCAGAAAAACCGAGCGCTTGTCTTGGGGTGTATTCACAGCGTAAAATACACAGTGTGTACGTACACAGCGTGAAACACACGTAGTCGCATTGGCCAGAGCGTTCTGCACCGCACGATACGGCTTGGCGCAACATCTTGTGCGACTGTGGGTCAAAGCAAGCAAGCAAGCAAGCAAGCATTACAATGGGGGCCAAATCAAGAATCGCTTGCTCTATGTGCTCATGCTTGGAATATTCCAACAATAGACACCGCCCGGCTCGGGCGGCCCGAGGTGAGTACGGGGGCACGCCAACTCCCCGCTGCGATTCAATCAGGCATCAGCAATAATCAAAGCTTCGCGACAGGTTGTGAGGTTTGGAACACCCAAAACTTTTGATCTTCCAAGGCCCCAGCGTCCCCCCCCCCCTGGCTGCAGCAGGGCAGGTGTTCTTATACATATATGCTTTTGCTATCGACCTTGCGTAGTATTCAGTAGGTGTTTGACAGCAACATCGACCTTTATTGACCGATAGTGTATACGATGGGTGACACGGGAACTGCAGTAGCCTCTGTGGGCGTCGTCAACAGGGCGGTCTAGAGTCTGAACTGAGATACCCTTGTTCGGTTTGATACCCCCTAGCTGAGAATTCTTGTAGCACTGCCCGTATTCAGTTATCACGTCAGATGTGTAGGAACTTCCGCTTGATGGTATGAACTTCCGTTCGATCAAATATTGCAAGTCAGTGATAAGCGAGCATTTCAAGCGGCAGAGACCTTGCAGTGCATGTCACAATCATAAGAGGTCATAGTTACCGTCGTAAGAGTGCTTCAAACTTCTGAGCGGGACACAGCGTCGCCATTGGTTGCAGGTGACCGACACGAGACCACCACTAGCTATCCTGCTGATGCTGCTGGGCTCAACCGCAACCATCTTGGCAATTGCGCCAGATGCTGTTGACGACGAGTCCAGTGCACAAAGCAGCGCTGTCAGAAGATTGTCTGAAGCAAGTAGCGACATCAAAAACTTGGATGCTGAGACATCTGCTGATGTTGCAACATATGGTACCTACAGGAAACCCAAAACGTACAGGCTGGAGGTCACCATTGGCAACCGATCACCTGACTGCGTCAACCGTAAAGTGATCCTCATCAATGGTCGGTTCCAACCTCGCCTGCTGCTGACGCAGGGTGATTGGGTTGAGGTGAGCAAGCTGCTTGCCTGCAGTGGAATACAAAGAGCGTGATTGTGTACTTCTGATTGTCTGCAATGTGCCATGCTGCCAAGCATAGGCTCCACATGTCTCCATCACAACATCAGGAGCTGCACTTCAGCAGTCTGCTCCCTTCTCTCTCAACTTGACAACAGCTGCTCCTGATACAGGGTGGGTTTGAACAACTTGTTGCCCATGCACAACGGTTGCCATAGAGGTATCCCTTGACGCCCAGGGTCTCAGCGTCCTGACTACACACGCTGTAAACTGGTGCTGATCATGAATCTTCAACTTGACCTGCAGATCACAGTGGTGAACAGCATCCCTGATGACTGGCCCAGTGTTGCCAAGGGCATCAGCATCCACTGGCATGGATTCAGCATGAGGGGGTATGCTTGGATGGATGGAACAAAGGTGAGATAGACCTGGAGTACAGACTCTGTAGCGGCGCTCACTGATTGTATAAACGAGCTACAGAAACCATCCGGATCTCTTGTTGCAATGAATCAGGTTTGAAAATACCTCTCACGCTCTACTAGACTAGTAGTTTGCTGACAAGCACCGCTAGGAATAGCCACCTGGCTAGTAGCCAGGCTGCATCTCCACAACCTACTAGTCCAGTATCTAGTAGCCGAAGCAGCCAACAGATCACCCGGGGGACTTTATCACATCAAGCAGCATCATGTGATGTATCATGCATTGTTCCTTTATGTTCATTGCAGTAACACATCACACACACTTCCACTGTTCTGCTGCTCACAGTTCATCAGTCAGTGCCCCGTCCCCTCTGGCTCTCAGTTTGTATATCGCTTCCAAGTGAACGAAATGCCAGGCACTTATTTCTACCACGATCACGCCAGCATCAACAGAGCCGACGGCCTGCAAGGTCCTCTGATTGTCATGCCCAAGAAGGGCTTTTCTGAGATTGTGGCAGGAGATGCCAAGGACACAACCACACTGTTCCTTCAAGACTGGTGGCACAACCCTGGCAATGCTCTGGCAATGAGGCTTAACAGGTGAGCAGGCTGCTGCCTAGCAGTCACATGCCATGGTGTGCCTCGGTGTGCCACAGTGTGTATTGCATGGGGTATATCCAAAATTAGAGCAGGCTGCTTCTGATTCATCATCAGCACTCATGAGTGCTTCCAATTACCCCCAGAGTGTGAGAACAAAGGGCAAAGCAATACACTGCATACGTGCTGCCTCATGTCCCAACATGGCATGAGTAATGTGCTTGCACAGACCTGTACAGTATAATCAACTTCCAACTCTATAAGCATCATAGTACGCGTGACGCAGGTAGTTGAAACAAACCCTTCCATGTGCCTGAATCTGTGCAGACCTTTTGACCCTACCAAGCAGACTCCTGAGGCAGGTGCCTTTTGTTGGGTAGGATTGCCAAAGTCTGTTCTTGTGAATGGCAGAGGAAACTACTATGAGTGTGAAGATGTGTACAACAGACAGGTTGGTAGTGAAATGACTCCGCTGATTGGCACTGACTGATGCTTTGGGGGATGTATAGTCATTCAGTAGTCGTTGGACAGCTGTTTTTGCATCATTGAGCAGCGGCGATCTTATCTTTCTTCTCTTCGGATGGCCTGGTGGCACTGATGTTTTGTGTTGCACATGCATGCTACAGTTGTGTTACCGTAGTGCCGAGCAGGGCACCTGTCACACACCAGGCCACCCGTCATATTTCACCGTGGTGTGTTATGACAAATAGATGTCATCCTGTTGACATGTAAGGCTAGTCAATGTTGCTGTGTACTGTCTTCAGGTGGACCAGCCTCTCCCTAACCGCTCTGATGGTTACGTGGCTGCTGCCAAGGACTTGCTGAGCCCTAATACCTGTGTGGCAGGAGTATTGGGACCTGCAGCAGAGCCAGCAGCATGCGCAATCATGGGCAAGAAGCCAGGTACGCCGCAGATTACACCTTGCATACTGACATTGGATGTTCATCCTGCATACTGTTGTTGTTGCCTCCAACATAGTGCTCTGCTGCAGCATACCAGATTGTCAGCACACTTGTAAGATAAGCGATGATACTGTTGTGTCACACGTCAGCGACATAGGGGAGAGCTAATATAGCTAATCAGTGACCAGCCTGAGAGATGATCAGTGATCCTCAATGTAGGTCACTGTTCAATGTGTGAGCTGCAACAGACGCAGCACATGCTTGCTTGCTCGGTTACAACCATCTTTCCCCCTGTGTTTTGACTGCTCCTTCCTGTTTGCTGCTAACAGATGGTTCGCCCTGTCCTCGTGAAGTGGTGACTGTTGAGCCCAACAGCCTCAACCGCATCCGCATCATCAATGCTGCCACCCTGGTGTACATGACTGTCTGCTTTGAGAAACATGATGTGACTGTGGTGGCCCTGGATGCAGCGCCTGTGCAGCCAAAGACTTACAAAGAGTGTGTGGATGTCAATACCGGCCAGAGGTGGGCTTCGGTGCTGGGACTGACCCTTTTGAGTCTTTGAGTTTTAACATAACCGTATCTGGTAAGATTTCAAATCAAACAACTTCATGATGAAGTTGGTTGTTGGTGACCTGTTGAGCAAGCCACAGGCTGTGTCAAGTATCCTTGCAGGCAGTGGGTGAATGTAACATACAACGGTTTGACCACGTCATGTGCAGGGCTGATGTTCTGCTGAAGGCCAAAAAGGCAGGTGGCTCATACTGGATCAGTGTTGGCAGTCAGCACCGCAAGGGAGCTCCAGCAGCATATGCTATCCTCAAATACAAAAAATCAAAGGCTCAGCCCAACCCTGCAAACATCATCCAGCCGGGCCCCTTCGACAACCTGAAGTGGAACATCTCAGACTTCATGGCGTTCAAGCCTAACAAGCTGCTGTTAGCTGCTGATGCCAAGAGCAAGAAGAGGGTTCAGCAATACCTGGCACCTAATGCACCTCAGAAGACATATAAGGTCCCAAAAAAGGTTGACCGGCGTGTGGTGCTGCAGAGCACACAGTCACTACTTGAAGTGAATGGTTTCTTGCGCTGGGTGAGTTGTGGTGTTTGGTCATCAGATATGATCCTAATATGACAAACAACAGTGGACCAATACTCTATAGAGCTACTTGCCAAGCATATGATATGTATGCCTTGTCTGAGTGCAAGCTGTTTGATTGGCATACTTGCAAGATACACTGATGGAGATTGCAAGATACAATGAGTAGCAATAGTCCTTTCAGAAATTTACATGTATAAGGTTTATGTACGAGTACTACCTTATGTAGTACATATATGATGTGTATGCATGATTCTACCTACATTATGTATTCAATTAGTAATGCCAACGATGATACTGATCCAATAGGCTATGAGTCATAGATTCAAACTGACAAATAGACTATGCATAGTCTATACACAGCATGTGCTGTGTATGCTAACTACAGCCTCTACCTGCCTCTGTTCTCACTGCTGCAGGCGTTTGACGGTGTTGCTGCTCCTGTAGCCCCACCCTGCAGCGCCATCGTTGATGCAGTGCATAACAACACTCAGTGGGCCCAGGACAATGCCCTGATTCAAGGCGCAAGTCCCGATCCAGCACTATACTTCACACCTACGGGTGGCAATGCCAAGTCATGGGAGGCTGTGCCAAAGGGATTGCAGGTAACTTGCTCACAAGCAAAGGCACTAATAACAACAAGTTGTTATCAGAACCCTTCAAGTTGTAGAAGCAAAGTGCTTTCCGAAAGTGCATTGAATGCACCCAGTCTTTACTCACCGATGCTATCATTCATACTATCTGTATAAGGGTGTTATGTACAACCTTGTGCCCAGGTTGTGGATGCCTCTGGACCCAACAAGGATGCTGTGATTGTGCTGGGTAAGCCGGGTGCTGCTACCCACGTGATGACACTGCAGCCGGGTGAGGTGGTTGAGCTGATAGTGCAGAACAACAGAGCAGGACTGTTTGGTGGCGAATACCCCACAACCTCACCACTCACAAGCAACAGGAACGGCAGGGAGCAGCACTCATTCCACTTGCATGGACATCACTTCTGGCAGGTGATGGTTTGGGAGTGTAAGGTTACTTTGCTATACATGCTATCAAGATACACGGATATGAACACTCTCGCTGCCCTTCGAGAACATCATTGGGAACTGCTGGTCAGTCAATCAAGCCTTGTTTGTGCCCCTGCGAAGGCATTGTTGCCTCCTCAGTATCTTGCCAGGCTGGTGCTAGCTGTTGAAGTGAGTGCACTGTGCTGCGGTGCATGCCTCAGGTTGGTATGGGCCTTGGCGCCTGGGATGCAAGCAAGGTGGACAGCAGTGAATACAACCTGGTTGACCCCAGCATGAGAGACACAACAACAGTGCTGTTCAATGGTACAACAGAGAACCAGGCGGCTTGGGTGGCCTTCAGGTGAGCAGCAGAGAGTGGGAAACTTTGTGCTGTGTTGCAACAGCAACAACCCGGCTGGACTGTGGTGCTGATGGGGCAAGCCTTGATTGGATGTATGTGAGGAAGAAGCAGATCTCAGAGATTCATTGGACCACTGTGTGGGGACAATCCTGCCCAGGCTGCTAACATAACATTGTTGTTTGTAAGTGTATGTCAAAACTTGCTTGCCGGTGGTCGTCGTTATCCGCAGGTTTGTTGCCGACAACCCTGGTGTTTGGCCCATGCACTGCCACATTGCCTGGCACGAGTTCATGGGTCAGGGTATCCAATTGATTGAAGATCCGGTTGGTATATCAAAGGCCAGGGTGCCCAGTGGCATGCCCAGCTGCCCTGCTAAATGCATCTGGAACTTTGCTAACTTCAACCCCAAGGCTGCAAAGGAGCGTTATGGCAATACTGGACTTCTGCCCCCTGATGACACAAACGTCAAGCCAGGGCCTCGGGCTGCAGCATCAGGTGGAAAGTAGGCTAGCGCTGGCAAGACCTTCAAGTTTGGAGCTCCCAATGTAAACGCCTGGATGTCATGGACGTGCTCTGCATCTGGGTACCGATTGTGCAACACCTAATGATAACACTCTGATCTTGAAGTGTGTGCGTCTATGTTGGCCTAATTTAAATCATCCAGATCTGGATGATCTTCATTTGGTGGTGGGAGCTCCAACCTCCAGGTGTTGAGGAAGACGGGTGTTACTAGGTTACGAGGTTGACTCAAGAGTCTTGTGTGCCCCCGCAGTGCATTTCCAAGACCTGCCTGCATGTGTGCTTGGCCCAAACGTTTTGATTTTTCCTGGTATTTGCATGATTGCTGACAGTCATGGGGCTTGACGGCTGGTACTGCACATTCAGTTGGGCCTTTGACAATGCTTTTCAAAAATTCATACAAGAAGTTCTTGTATGAGACAAGTCAATCTGGCGTTGAATCACCGCCTCCTTGCAGGGTTAGCTGTATCTGTTGGCGAGGATACTCCCAACGGGTCGAAATGGGGTGCCACCCCCGCGGCGGGGCCGATGGCAATATCGCTGTGGCTGATGCGCTAGTCACTGCCGCAGCCGAATATACATAAGTTGAACATATTCTGCTGCCTTGGCTTCTGATCAAGATCAGATCTTTGTCTGCCCATACAAACCATGATAGGTTACACCAGCCTGCTTGGGCGTGGACTGTGCTGCCAACTGCTACATGTACATAATTGGCATTTGTTTGTTTGCATCTGCCTGTTACGTGTCACCACTGGTCGGACTTTTGGTGATGGTCCTGTGATGCAGCATAGGAGGGTGACAGCAAGTCACCCTTGATTGTATGCAGTTGTCCAGAATGAGCGTTGATGGAGCAATTCAATTGAGATAAAGCTTTGTCTCTCAGTATGGCTGAGAAGAATCTGTTTTCTAGTGAGAACAGTAACTCCTAGAAAGTCCGTTGGTTTTCATACCTGAAAATTTTGCATGTCTCCAGGCTCTTGTGCTGTGCGTTTTGATGATGTTGATACCGACATGCAGTTGCCAATTGCTGGTTAAAGGGCTGTTGTCACCCTGTAGCTAAACCACAAGAAACCTTTGGTCAAATGAAGAGTGAATGTGTTTGGGTGCAGCCTTGCAGCGTGGAGTAAGGGATTCCTGATGCTCGCCGATGATGCGGCATGTTAGGCTGTCTGTCAAATCACAGCCTCTTTTGTAAACCAGTCATCTTCTTTGGGACCAGGCAAAGTAGTTTCCTGCACTTGGATGGCCATGTGCTCGTGCACTTGTGCTCGGACTTGGTTTCAAAGTTTCCTCTGGAGGGTGATGTTCATGTGTACTGCCGGTTCATACTATGCACACATCCAATTACGCAAGGTTTTTACGTCGGTGTCAGTATGGCGGCATTTGGGGCGGACCGCTGAGGTATATACACCATGTCAGGCAACGACAGCAGCAGGAACATGAGTGCTGTAAAAAGCAGGGACGGTTCAGCATTTTGTCTACGAGTGGTTGTACATGCAGGTTGTGTCTTATACCGTGTAAAGAGCAACTTGAGGCAACTTTACACGCATGCACATGTGCCTGAGAGGTCTACCGGGAGGCAGACTCGGGTTCTGCTGTGTGTATGCGCGAGTCCAATCCCGCTGGATGCAGATAGCATGAATTCATGCTCATTTGGAAATGAGGCTTACTAGGCGCCAGTGCACACTATTTCATGCCTCACAACCATCTCGCAGATACTCCACTTGGGCACAGCAGACCAAGAGGTTGTCCTTGCATGTGATTGTGTTATGGCGTGTCCAATCAACATATGATAGCTATGTAACAAGTCAAGTTGAGCCTGCAGCTCAGCTGATGTGACGTCAGATGCTGTGTATTGTGGAGCTTGTTGACAGGGTGATATGCCTTCCACAACGTTGTTGACGGTAGCATAATATGACAGTTCGGCGGCATACTTCAGTTGCAGTATAGGATGCCTTGGTAAAAAAACGACTCCTGAGGCCGCTTCTGGTGTGGTGCAGACAGCATAGCAGCACAGCCCAGATGCCAGCAAGATACCTGTATCAGAGATGACCACAGGTGCTGTATCTGGCAGTGCCACTGCTGCGCATCATGATAGTGGTGCCAGCATGTACACAGCATGATTTATACTATCAGGCTGCTTGCCAAGAGTGAAGGAAGGGCAGCTAGTACACACACATTGCTTGCAGTTCAAGCAGCGACCGGTCTGTGAATCACCACTGCACCTTGCTGCTGCAAGTGGCTGATTGCACTTCCTGGCATGGCAGCCCACCTGTGTTTACGAGCCGTAGGAAGCTTAATCTCCTAAGCCTCACCTGATTACCAATGCCAGCACCGACTGGCTGCAAACTACTTTCTGCGCTTAGAAAGAGCACCGTAATCCGCACCAGAGATGGCAGCAGCGGTCACAGGACAGGGCATACTGTATAGATGCAAGTCAGAGTCACACAACGCCAAAGTTGGCCAAGAGAGCTTTCTCTTTGAATCACAGAGGCATCAATGATGCCGCCTGGGTCCGCCTGTCAGTACCTGGGCTGCGCAGATGGCAGCCAGTACACAGCTCTGCTAAAGCCACGCCAGCTTAGTCTTGGCTGCACCGATCATCATTGCGGCCTTCTTGGCAACAGAAAACACCACTATCAAGCCCGCAAAGTCAGCCGCGTTGTTCGTTTGAAACCTCTCAGCTGCATCACACTTGAAGAAGACCCAACAGCTGCAGAGTATGGCACCTCAGCGCAAGCGGAACTCATGCTCATGCTATGTGTCAGATATGTAACAGGTTATGGGCATGGTCTGCATGTGCTTCCCCCGTATAGCTCATGTTGGCCTATCTGACAGCTGAGAGTTGTGGGTGCCAGAAGTGTACATAGGCTACATTGCAACCGACGGGCCAACACAGCGAAGCATACATGGCAGATGCAAAGGAAAGACATTGAACTGCATTATGATGTGCAATCAGTTCAAGAAGCCGGCGATTTGTCTGGTCGGTGTTACGCAATGTTCGAAACTTCAGCTTGCTGCCAGCCTCGTCAACTGCGGCATAGAGCAAGATGCAGACAGAGATATTTTCAGAAAGGTTGCTATCATGCTGCTACCTCCTTACGAAGTTGAGCAGGATTCGCCACTGCATGTACACCGCGTTGCGGAGGCCTGAACAACAGGCAATAGAGCCCACTTGTGACCATTATACATATTAAATAAGTATTGTGCAAGCGCATCACGCGCCGGTGGGATTCAGTTTAGCTGGCTGAATTGTTGCTGTCAACAGATGCTGCCTTGGTGAAGGGAGACGCAGGGGCAGCAGGCTCTCACCTGACTGGTGCAACATATCTGCACTAATAGGTTTGAGGTGTTTACATAGTGCTAGCAAACATGGCTCAGTACAGCTTTCCAGTGTTAGAGAATGATGAGCTGCTGCCATGTATGGAAGAAATGGAGATACCTCTAACAGCTGCGCAGCTCGCAAAGCCAACGTACGATGTTGTTGGACCTTTGTTCGAGTCCGTCCTCATCAGCTTAACAGGCATCACCAGGTGCGTTGGCCATATGCCAAGCAATATCGTCCAGGCTTGTTGCACCACTGTCAGCAGAGTAGCATGCGAGCATCAGTATGTTGCTGCACTGCAGGGAGGAGCTCAACCAACCGTTGTTTGGAGCAATCGACGCTTTGCAGTTTCCTGAGTTGCATGATGAGTCCATTGCAGCTCGCAACTTCTTCAGACACATGGTCAAGCTCATGTCAGCTTGTGGAGTCAGAGACTTTGGCCTCAAGGTGAGCACTTGAGCCTGCTTAACACACACACGTGTAGCAGCTGGTAGGTTTCCTGAGCAGATGCTGCAGCAGGTTAGTAGACCTGCAGGTTCGCAGCAGCAGACTGACCTGATTGCACCATCCCTGCTGGTGCTGACTGCTACTGCATGCCATTCACAATATGCTCTGGCACGTTCTCTTAGCACGCATGGACTGGCTGGACATCTATTGCGCATGCAGGATATCTACAAACCAGAGTCGGCCAGGTTACGGCGACACTTATCAGCACTGATCAATTTCGCCAAGTTCAGGGAGGAAAAGCTGGTCGCTTACAGGTGTGCAGCACCAGAGCAGCTTGCAACTGACCCAAATGAGGGCGGCCTGTACACGGCCTCTGCAGCCTGTACTACAGGCATTGTTGAGGATGAACATGCGCGGCTGTTGAGCAGCTTCCGCTCCCTGCACAGCTAAAAAACGCCTCTGACCAGCGACACAGCAGTAAGTTGACCAGCACTCCATTGGGATCAATGTATGTGTTTGTGTGATTGCTGCAGTGAGATGAGTGCAGAGCTGGATGTGTTGGTGGAGGAGCAGCAGAAGCTGCAGGAGCTGTTGGCTCAGAAGCAGGCTGAGAAGCAGCGTATTCTGAATGAGAGAGCAGCACAGCAAGAGGTGGGGCAGTATGCTTGCACCACTAGTCGATGTCGCAGAATCAAGGAAGCAGGAGAACACAAGCGACATGAGCTGCTAGGCTGTTGCTTTTATTTGTTAGCATCGAGTCATCTGGCTGAAGGCAATGCTTGACAGTATATATAAAAAGCTATATGCAATCAACCACCTTACGCTGTGCATTGACTGCAGGAAGCTTCTGGTGTACTGGCAGAGGTTGCTGAGCTCACAGCACAGAACCAAGCACTGAATAAGCAGTTCATGGCATTGGCTGGTGAGTTGCCCTGCTTTACTGATATGTGCTGAACAGCAGAATAGGTCCTTCATGTCAAGACATGAGGTCCCTCTATGAGGCTGTCTGTGAGCAGTCTACTGGCATGCATATTTCGCAACCAAGCTGGTCGGTTGGCAAGTGATCTGCATTGTTGGCTGTCAGCCATGCAAAGCAGTGCATTACTCATCAGCGAGTATGTCAATACTGGCTGCTGCTACTGCTGCTGTTTGCAGGTGAGGTGAAGGGCCTGAAGGCTCAGTGCAACAGTCTTGCCGATCAGGCACAAGCAGAGAAGTTTGAGCTGCTGGCAGCCAAACAAGAAAACGACAGGCTGAACGACCAGATTGTTCAGGTGACTGACCAGCTTAACCTCATCTTGTTAGCCACAGTATCGTCATCATCGTCCTTTCTGCTACTCAGTGACGGCTATTGCTTGCGTCTTGTAGCAGCCGAGCTAAGGCACTGTGCTTAGTGGGCATGCATCATGTGCATGTTTCCATGTATGCATGAAGATCTACAGACAGGCAGGAAGAGAACATGAGTGAAGCAAGGCTGGTGATCATCATGACGACTTTTTAGGTGAAGACACGCTGATTGATGGGCTCTTGGACTGATTTCCTAAACCACTTGCATGTCTTCATCTGCTGCTTTGTTGTTCCTGGCAGTCTCCTGAGAAGTTCCAGCGCCAGTTAGCTGAGCTGACAGCAGCTGTTGAGGCTGAGCGAAGCCAAGTTGAGGAGGCAGACAGATCATGCAGTGAGCTGGCTGCAAGGCAGGAGATGGTGGGCAAGGTACGTGGTGGGTGATGACGCTGATATGGACTTAGACGGAACGGCAGACACGCTTGCTGAAGCAGTGACAGAGGAACAAGAATGCTGTGGTGGAGACAGTGTCATTGCTGACAGCAAATAATGCCCTCAACACCAACCAGGACCCTACTGGTCACCAGATTATCTACATGTCTGACCAGTACATCTGTTTGTTGGTGCTACTGTTCAGCAAGGGGGTGTTTGCCACTGCTCACTTGAACCAGCATAACAAGTCTGTGCACTGGATTTGACATGGGGGACTATTGTATATTGAGTGTGAACTTCGAGTTTGAAAGTTACATGAGTAACTTGAGCCCGTTCGACGAGCCAAGGACAGGCTCATGGGCAAGGAAACCGTATTGAGTGTGAACATCAATGAAAGAAAATTGTTCCTTGCAGGTGGATAAGGAGGTTGTGAAGTGCATTGAGCTCATGGCGGAGCTAGAGACGGCAGTGGCAACCAAGAAGCAACAGAGGTCAGCAGCTGGTACAGCTACTGTCCGTTCTATGCATGAACCCTGTGCATATATGAGAGCTGAGAGATCAGCGATGGCCTGTAGAAACAGTTTAGCTCCGCAAGGCAGTAAGCAAGCTTCCTCTTCTAGAGACTATTAAGCACAGTTCCCTGTGCAGTTGCCTTCATGACTGATAACACCTCATGCGTGTACAGTGTGTGATCAGGAGTGCCATTAGCCATGAGTACAGTAGGATCAAGATCTTGGTGTTGTGTCATGCTGTAGCCGCACTGTGAAGGAGCTCAAGGAGTCTATCAGTGGTGCTCAGCTGGATGCTGGTGACTTGGAACAGCAGCAGCAGCACCTCAAACGCCAGCTGGCCACACTGGCCGACAGAATCAAGAGACTGGAGAGCCAGGTGAGCTGCTGTGATGCATTGTTCCTGATTACAAAAGGTTCACAATATGTTGTGAAGATGGTGACCGTTGACACGAGAGGACATGCAGCAGGGGCAGGGTGCCTGGAGGGCGTGGGGAAGGGGGTCATACATCTTACCATGCAGGTGCTATTGAGGTAGTCAATATGTTTGCGTAGATTAGCATCTGCTTTCCAAGCCCACCGCTTTGTTGCTCTCTTGGTCTTCAAGCATCATGCCTGAATATGACACTGTTGGTTGTCATTGTTCTGCTACAATGCTTGTGTATGCTGTGCTTCCAGGCTGCTGTGAAGAAAGAGGCCATGGAGAGCAGTATCGAGGAGCAGCTGAGGGACAAAGAGGCGGTACAAGCTGAGAATGCTGCACAGCAGGCTCTCATTCTGCAACATGAAGCAGAGGTATGGTGCAGACTGTGACTTGCTGTGCTATAGACTACTCAAAGCAGACAATGAGGCAGGCTGTCTGCCATGTTCTTGTGTCCATACTGGGCTGCCTATTAGGTTTGAGGTGCTGTTGCAGGTCACAAGCAGCTGAAGTAGCATCGTATTTGTTGCACGCTAGGAGTGCTTCTGGTGCGACACAAGAAGCAACTGTGTGGCAGACAACATGCCTGCAATAGTTGATCGCCTCTGTAGCATAGGATGCTGACGACTGCGCTTTGTTCTCTGTGGTTTTGTTGCAGACACGTGCCATGGCTGAAAAGACCTCTGAGCTGAAGCAGAAGCACCAGGCAGCAGTGGCAGGACTGCTGAAGCGTTACATGCAACTGCGCAGTGAAGTGACAAGTTACAACAAGGCACTGGAATCAGTGATGGCAACACAATCAGTTGGGGGCAGCAAGCACAGAGGAGGCAATGATGTCACCATCAGAGATCAATAAGTATACCTTATGGGATGGTTGTAGGAATAACAGTTTTTGGACAACATTGGCAGCAGGCCTTGCACTGGCTCTGCAGTGCCAGCTAGCACCTGGCTGCTGCTTGGCTTGATTGAGCCTCAGACAGGTCACTTGGTTGATCACTATTTGTTTGTATACTATGGGTGACGAGTTGGTGGCTACTACACGCTGGGCATAGTTGTCTGGGCCTGTCAAGAAGTTGCCAGCTGATGCTTACGACTCGTAAGGGTGGTAACTCTACATGATAAAGCTCAACCGCATTGCGCGTGGCATGTAGAGGCATGTGGTAGTAGCCTGCTTGATGCTATGAGTATGTGTATTTGGGCATGCATGCATATGCTGACAAGCAACCGTCAGGCCCTGAACCAGTTTGAAAGCACACTGAACCAGTTTGTGAGATTTCCAGGGGGGGGGCAGTTGCTCACCGCGATGCTGTTCAGACGTTGACTATTAACATATACGCTTCATCAAATAGGCCTAGAATGATGCGCGGAGATGCTGCACGAAACAGAGCGGCTGCAGAAACGTGTTGTTCGGGTCATTCAGCGGTCATGCCTGCATTGTCAATATCTCGGTCATAATTTTCTTATGCACTTGTGGTATGCAACTGCATCAATGTTAATGGGGTGTTCTGCAGTCAAGCTGCAAGTAGTACAGGTGGGAGATACTGACAGTCCCAGAAACAGTTCTCTCTCTCTCTCGCCTGCACTGCACTGTGCACTTCAGCCATTTGGGAAGACA
This sequence comes from Coelastrella sp. M60, assembly GCA_001630525.1. Lineage (NCBI taxonomy): Eukaryota > Viridiplantae > Chlorophyta > Chlorophyceae > Sphaeropleales > Scenedesmaceae > Coelastrella > Coelastrella sp. M60. The sequence continues at coordinate 4,246 of LWCB01000149.1, read as the reverse complement.
GCACGCTCATGTGAAGCAGGTGTATCCAATATCCCTGTGTGGAAGAACTCTCTCGGCGTTGTTGTCTCGGAGACCAACGACCGGTGAAAATCCCTCACCAAGTTCAACAGCACATCGTCATTCTCGTTGTTTTTTTCAGCATTACTCCGTGTATCCCTTTGTCTGAATTTGCAACAAAAGGGGCTGTGCCTACGGTGCTGACGAGTGCAGGGGCTATCCTGTTTAATCCGGAGACACAATGCTGCACTGTAGTAATATAACACGTGGAATTACCCGTCAGAGCTGTGTACAGACCCTGGCATGCAGTGGCAGTCGTGCAGTACCTGTCAGGCCATCATCCCACGCACTGCCTGGCCACGCAGCCCCTTGTCAGCGTGAGCCCTCGATTATCCGCAAACTACATGCATCACCATCTTTGTCTGCCCGTAGTAGGCGCCATGGGCTGAAAGTCTGTGCAATAGCCCTCGTGCCCAATGTGCAAGACAACAGAGTGCCTGTGACAGTGATAACTGGCTTCTTGGGCAGCGGCAAGACTACGCTGTTGAACCATATCCTTACTGGCGATCATGGAAAGCGCATAGCAGTCATTGAGAACGAGTTTGGAGAGATCGACATCGACTCGGAGCTGGTTGCAAGGACAGAGGTGCTGGAAGGCTCTGGAGACAGTATCACCATGCTCAACAATGGCTGCTTGTGCTGCACAGTCCGCGAGGATCTTGTAAAGGCACTTAATAAGCTATACGAAAGACGCGACAAGATTGACCACATTATAATTGAAACCACAGGTATGATTATGTCTCAGCAGTAGCTGCACCTATACTCCAGTTGTAAGAGCAGCGTCTGCTCAATCAGCAATCTCTCCCTGCGCTTATCCACCACTGCTGCAAACATTGTATTGCGTCTTGGCCGAGTCAGCAAGTAGGTAGACAGCCAGCAGTTGTGAATACCATTATCATCTGCTGTCAACTGTTTGCAGGTCTAGCCAACCCGGGCCCTATTGTATCAAGCTTCTACATGGATCAGACCTTGCCAGACCGTGTCCGCCTGGATGGCATCGTTACTGTCGTGGATGCCAAACACGTCACACGCCACTTAGATGAGGCAGAGAAGGACCCAGAACGAGTTAGTGAGGCGATCGAGCAGGTGACCCCAGATGTGTACTGACCTTCTGTAGTGTGTGACCCTCATGCTTGGTACCTGTGTTGTCAGCATACCACCACTGAGGGTTTTTGCACCCTTGTACGATTTTTCTCAGCTGAGCAGCACACAAGCAACCGTCACCACTCATTCAAAACTGCTAGTGCACTGATGGAAGATGATCTGTTCAATCATTTGCAACAGACTCCAGATCAGGTCATGTGCAAACCCCTTTACAAATATCAATGATTGCTATGTGCCTCTGCTCAGGTTGCCATGGCAGACATGATCATCCTCAACAAGTCCGACCTGGTAGAGGCTCAATTCTTATCCTCGCTCTCAGAGCGGCTGAAGTCTGTCAACAGCTTGGCCCCAATCACAGCAACATCCCGGGCACAGATCCCCTTGAAAAACATCTTAGGCCTCAGGGGATTTGAACTGGAGCAGGTCGAAGCAGCACTGCAGTCTGCAGAGAAGCGCGCTAAGCACAGTCATGATCATCCAGGCCATGTCTGCAGTCCAGATTGTGATCATGATCACGATCATGAACATGATCATCACCATCACCATGACGAGCACAGTGATCATGATCATGCACATGCCCATCACGATCATGCTCATGCTCATGCACAGCATGATCATGATCATGATCATGGGTCTTGTGGTCCAGAGTGCACCAATCCTGATCATGATCACAGCCACCACCACCATCATGATCATGCCAAACCCCTGCATAATGACAAGGTAGGTCTTACAGGCTCATCCTGTCTGTGTCTATCTAAACCAAGCAAAGAATCCGCTGCCTGTGATATGTTCAGCAATAACAGCTGTGAGTCTCACTTGATCTTCATGCACCCCTTTATGCAGCACTTCAATTGGCAGTCATGCGACTGAGTAGCCTGGCAGTGTCGAGCTCGTTGTAATGTGTGTTCAGCATCGCCGCCTATTGTGCATGAGCAGTCATAATGTGTCACTCACAGCTACTTGCTGCTCATTGCTACCGCCGCTGTTGCTGCTCTGCTGGTTGTGATGTTACCAGGTGACAAGCCTGTCTATTCAGATGGACGGAGATCTTGATCTTGACAAGTTGAACTTCACAATGGGAGCTCTGCTGCAGTCTAGGGGTGAAGATCTGTACCGGATGAAGGGGATCCTCAGTATCAGGGGACTCCCTGAAAGGTGAGGGTGATGTAACAAGTACGCATCACTACATATTGTAGGCTGTTTAACCATTGTAACAGAATACAGCAGTATGGGAACATGCTACGACAAGATGCAACCTGTTCCGTTGCAATGCCGGCATGCTGTAACGTGTTGCAATAAGTCTTGAGTTGGCACAGCGTATATGGTGAGCAGAACAGTGATCGTGTGTGGACTGCTGAATGCAGCCGAGTCAATCTGTTTTGAGCCAGGTCTCTGCATCCGTGTAGGTCTGCTGTCATCTTTGTGTTGTCTGCTGCTGCTTGAGGAGTTTTCTGGCTCCTTCAACAGCAAACAACACGAAAATAACAGCACTTACCGACACCCCAGATCTGGCAGCTGCAGTCCCGGATCAGCTGAGTTGGCATCTTTCACTGGATAATGCTTGGACACAAAGATTGGGTTTAACCCTGTGAGTCTGCGTGAGACGTTTTGTTGTACCCTATCCCACTGCAGGTACATCTTCCAGGCTGTTCACATGTTGTTTGAGGGAAGTCCTGAACGTCCTTGGCGTGATGACGAGCCCCGGGTGAGTCGGATGGTCTTTATTGGCCGAGAGATTGATGAACCTGCTTTTAGGGAGGCGTTTAGACGCTGTTTGGCAGACCCAGCTGTTGATGTTGAGGATGAGTGGGGACGAGCGGTCAAGGGAGCAGCTGCGAGTGCAACAGTGGCCGGCAGGGAGGGTAGTACTGCTGGAGCGGGAGCTGGTGGTAGCAGTACTGCTTGGCCGCCAAATGCTTGATGGGGCAAGCTGGGTGTATTGTACCATCGTGCAAGCAGTGGCTAAGAAAGATATAAGAAGGAGAGTTGATTATATATATGGAGGAAACATAATTCAATCATTACTCCAAGTTGGGGTAGAGGTTGTGGAGCGTGCCTTACGTTGTTGCCAATTTGGTTGGGCCATGTTGGGTGGGCAGGTGGTATCTAAAGACAGCTTGTGAAAGACATTTGGCTCGTGCAGCAAAGTGAATGCGATTTGGCTGATAGGCTTGTGGCATGTGGTCGTGGTGTGTGATTTTGGTATCTCTATCGCTGCTGTTTTTTTAGAAACACAGGTTCATCATGAGCAGCATCCACAACGGGTGATATCATAGCCCTGCCAGGCAAGGCGCATTGAGTAATCAAGCATTTGGAAGGTCAACGAGTGTTGTGTCGTATGCATGGGCAGGCCAGGCGAAGTTGCTAGTAGGGGCAAACGAACTGTAGAATGATTGCAGGTCTCCCACCTGTACCCCAGAGGTACCCTTTCTACCCTTCTGCAACACTTTAGATATAAAAAGCATGGAGTTTTAAATTGAAAAGACAAGTGACATTGTAGATCGGACATTGCCGTTGCTATGGACTGCTATGTATTCCTCTTGCCAACAATCCTCTTGCCAACAATCCTCTTGCCAACAATCTCAACAGCGTGGTACAACGACGGTGGATTAGGTGGCACGTTGTGCATCAATTTGCGTCAACATTTCTCCCTCGTTACCTAATAGCGTCCCCTGGTTGCAAAGGGAAGGTCTCAAGCGCGCCTCGGGGGTTTCTCGCACAACCAGCACCTTTCCCTGTTACACACATACTTGCAACCGGTTACAAGACCTCTACTCTGCACCTCTTGCACTCGCTGCTGTCATATCAGCCGGCCCCCAAGCAAGGTGCCACAGGCATAGGTGAACTGCTGGCAGCAGGATATAGTGTGCAGCTGCGCATCTAGGACGAAGCAAGGGCGCTTACTTCAGCGGCATCCCGGTGGCCAAACCCTGCTCTTTGATACGGCACAAGGTGCGCTGGCTTGCCTGGAAGCAGTTGGGCCTTGTCGTTTGGGCTTTGTTGCTGCTTGTACTAGGCATGCGTGGCCTTTGTCCAGTGCAGTGTATTCGCAAACATGCTACAACAGTTCCTTGCACTACTGGCT